>VKOC01021145.1:10000-32801 GCA_009364415.1 Spea multiplicata | reverse complement strand
ATGTAAACTATGTGAACAATTGTTTGTTAATAAAAGCTACGATTGAGAAAAATATTTTGTTTTTATTTCCTTTTTTTTCAACCTGCCCCGCCCCAGTTATGCACATCTGTCCCCAGGCTTGCCACTCTGCCCCAGAAATGCCTTATACCCCATATATGCCACTGTGCCCCATGATATGCCTTTTGACCCCCATGATATGCCTTTTGACCCCCTATGCGCCACTCTGCCTCCAGAAATGCCTTATACCCCTATATGCCACTCCGGCCCTTAGGTAGGGCACATGGCAGGGAGCCCTCCGGAAGGGCACACATAGTCAGGCAATCCAGGTCAATACCAGGAGATGACAGGAACAAGAGCCAAATCAGAAGCCGAGAGCAAGGTAAGGACAAGCCTGGTCAAAACGGGTAGAATTCAACAGAGAACTGCTAGGAACAGCACGGGCCCAGGAAGGAGAGAAACAGCAAAGCCGAAGAAACCACAATACAAAGGCCCAGACTGAATGGCAGAGCAGGTATATAAGGGCAGGGCTACACAGTAACATGGCTCAGCTGATTAGAGAGAGAGAAGGGTGGCCACTAGTGGCTACAGATAGGCATGCAGTAAGTATAGTTATCACATAGTCCAGACTCCCAGGGTGGAACCCTGACAAAGATATGATATTAATAACTTGTGTAATCAACTTATTATCACATATGTGGAATATTTCTTATTATATCATTGGCTAACAAATTTCACACCGGTTAACGATAGCAGTTATCATATAATGAATATAGTAAGAAAGTGATACAAAAGGAATAAGGAAAATTACAAAGAATGGTTTCAAGTGTGGTAGATTTGTTTGGGTACATTATAACCAGAAAGAGGGAAATGTTAAAAAACATGGCTACAATGTAAAAAAAAGGCTGGTGTTTAGGGTGTAAATGGTCATGAATGGGTTTAAGGTTTACACTTAATTATGCTAAAAACCTTGTGGGTCACAGTTTCGCTTTATGTATAAATGCAGGAAACTTACCAGTTTTTACCACAGGACTGATGAATCATATAAACATAAATCGCTGGCCATAGGTCCTCAAAGGGCTGTATGTCAAAATAGTATCTAAAGGACAACAGGAAATAATACCACAAATATAACATTCATCTATGTAGCTGTAAAGATTTACAGAGCACTAAAAAATATATATTTATCTTAACACTGCAATAAATATTTAACCAGAGGTTATCTTCTGCTACTACCTTTTTATTAAGGCATGGCTGCAACTGTCATGTTTCTTTCACTAGTAGTCTATTGTGTTTCATTGTGTTAAGACAGATATATCCAATATACACTTAGTGATAGATCACTAAGTGGCCATAAGGTTTTATGTATAATTATGCTTTCTGATACAAATTAATGAGATATTTTCTGCTGTTTCTATAGGCTTTTTTTTAGGTCTGAGTTTGAGATAATGGAAAAGTTGGGCATTGAGGGAGGGAAGAGGGATGGGGGTATTTTGAACAAAGAGAGGGAAGGTCCCTTGGAAAGAGGGACACTTGGTTGGTATGTATCATGAATTATTGCAAACCTCATTTAGTTATGTACTGATAATACATTTCACACTGCAATGGCTTTTATATAATAATAAAAATGAATAGAAACAGGAGGGTCTTCCTTGGTCACTTGCGCCTACAATATAATGATACACAAGGTATAAATACTTGAGTCAGATAATGATGGATAAGGCATATAGTAAAAATGGCAAAAAGATCTGGTCACTAAAGGAAGGAAAACCCCTGGGCATGCTGATTTTAAGCATATAAGTAAGGTTAAGCATTTAAGTAATGGTAATGACCAAAACATCAGGCAAATATAACATATCTAATATAAAGACTCACACTTCAATCTCTTTACAAAGATGTGTTGGAAGGGTACAGTTTATTAGGTTCTGCCACTCTTCTGAGGTGCAGATGCTGTGATATGACAATTTCTCCATTGTAACACGGTAAATGCACTCCGAATGACGTATTCTGTGGTACATCTAAAGGGAGAAAAAGGGAGACATCAAATCATGTGACAGGATGATGGTGTAAATCATGTTTTGTTTTGTTATGAAATCAAGGATTCCACTTACACAAAATTCATTTTCCTTACTTCTAATTCATTGGCAGGAGTTACTTTTCTCCTAGCCGGTCAGAGCAAAAAAAATCCCAGTAAAGCCCTATCCTTTCCCTCCACTTTCATGTGTAATAGGCAAAGACATACCAGAAATAATCCTGAAAGAAACCAAATTTATTGGGTGTGATATATTTGCGGGCAACTGTGGTGAGTTCTACCCACTGGGCAGTTAGGAGGCGGTTATGGGCCTAGGCCTATGTAACTGCAACTGTTGATGCCACTACTTGCCCAGAGACAAAAAAGTATTTTCTTGCTCCGAGTTCCACAATGAGTCTGAGAAACACCATCCTTTGTTGTGAAAATATGGATCACTTGGGGCTACTGATCACCCACCCTTACCTGTTGTGAGTATCCACTGCAAGTTTGACTTGTCTTGAGACAACTAGAAAGGAAATGATGTGATCCCTAGATGTCTGAGATGGGATACTATAATAATGAAGGCCTTCGTAAAGATCCTGGAGGCAGAAGACACTCCAAAAGGCAGAGCTTGAAAACAGAAATTAATTATTTCATTGGGGCTTGAGATTGCTACCTGGAATAAGTGTTTCTCCTGAATTCCTGAACCATAGAAAGTAGGGCTTGTCTCCTTGACATTTGTGCTGACAAACTTGACCCCAGGAATCTGGGATGGGGTCTGGAAAGGAATCCTATAACCCTGGGCAATGATGTTTAAACCCAGCAGTCAAAACGTATACTTTGCCAACTTTGTAAGAAAAAAGGTGTTAAATGACCCAATACTTTAAGAAACTTTGCGTCAATGTTTATGGGGATGATGGCTTGTCTCCCCACCTTCTTTGTGCAGATCAACACTAAACCTAAAATGTATTTGCTTGGAAAGCAAAAACTACACCAGTAGTTCTTCCCAGTAATGGCTCTAGCTCAGTACCAAAGCTTTCGTTGTTTGCAAATGCCATATAGTCTACTCTTAGACACATTGTCTGCCATACAGTGCACGTAGCAAGAATAGACAATGCTGCAGCTTGAGCTGTCATCTTCCAATTTTCCATACTTATTAAATAAATAATCTACTGCTAAGAATAAGGCAGATACATTTTTAGAAATACCCTCCACTTGCTGAAGCCAGCATTTATCAGAATGCTCCACTGAGACAGTCATTACAAGGCTTAAAATGGCTAAGGAAGTCTCAAAGGAACTACATAAGGCTCCTTCTGCCTTCCAATCCATGGGAGTGCCACTGCAACATTACGCTCCATGTCTGCTTCATGAAAGAAGGGGTTAAATATTCGCTTCTTTATATGAAGTTTATTTGATACATATATATGTGTGAGCTCTGCTGTACATTCATGCATGTAGAGTAGCAAATATTGTTTGAGCAGAACACCACCTTAAATGTGTTTTGAAATAAACACCATATTAGGAATATGGTTACTGTACAATATGTAAAATATGTCACAAGTTAAATATATTCATATTCAGAAATTTATACATATTGAAATGCTTACTTACATTTGCACAGTGTAAGGCCAAAGCACAGAAAACAGCAAACATTTTGAAGTTATTCTCATCAGTTTTTGAAAAGGCACTTCCACTTAGTTTATTAATCATTTGTACAACACCTATGATGCTCCCTCGGATTACAATAGGCATGCACAAAATGTTCCTCGTTGTATAACCAGTATAAAGGTCTACTTCCCTGCAAAGAAGTAAAACGTCAGATACTATGTAAATTTCTCATAACAAAACAAACAAAAATCTACATGGTGTCAATTTGTTCCGTGTTTTATTGCAAGTACGTTATAGAATTTGGCTGGGGAAATCATTGGACATCTGGGCCCACATAAACCTTGTCTGGAGCAAATGGTGGTTAAAACAATAGTTTCTCTAGTAATGTATAGATTCAACTCCTTAATATCCCCAAATATTGATTATAGGGCCAAATTTAAGACTCATCTCCCAACACAAAATTCTGAATAATGAACACTAACCACTCAAAGTCATATTATGTTTAATGTGTGTAATGTATTATCACCATGCACTGTTTTCTCTCAAAACCACAGCATGTTTAACCAGATCAAAGTTGAACATGAAAACATTACAACAATGCAAACCATAGCACAGCCAATTATTGCAAAACAGAGAGGATAAGTAACATTAGAGCTTGACCCTGTACAAGCAACCGAAACACAGTTGCACCTTTCTCTGTTTACATTGGTGATGTGATTTGCTATTTGATTAGACATTGCCACAATTGTTACAAGGATGTTTTGAGAAAAGTCATATTGATATCCAATATTTGTTTCATATAGTTACACACGGTTGAAGCTAATGAAACATGCACATATAAGGTATGGGATTAAGCTATGTATAATTCATATATAATTGTGCTAATGATTTTTTAATTTATTTTTCAACAATGTTGTCAGGTTAGATCTTGTGGATTGTATTATATATTGTTTTATTTCCTATTATTAAGGACTATGCCAAGAAGAGTAACAAAAACTGGAACTGCAGCCCCAGACACAGAATAGTTGGATGTATAGTCCACAATTGCCACAAATAAATGGAGAGTGGGAGACGTCAAGGAGATAGCCAAATGGGGAGCAGCCAGCCCGAGGCCCAAGAGGCACAGCAATGGCTAGGGATACATTCATATTATGACCTATATGTACAACCATTATGTTTGTGATGAAAGTGGTAGTGGTTGTGCATATGGGCCATAGTATGCACTCTCCATAGATCTCCAAAAATAGAGGAGTCATTATCCAGCCCAGCACCATCAGCCTCAGCCTGTAAAACACCATCAACTAGGTCAAGACTATGAGAGACAGAACGAGACATAAATCACATTGTCTGATTTTTAAAGAATTTATTTGCAAATTATGGTGGAAAATAAGTATTTGGTCAATAACAAAAGTTAATATCAATACTTTGTTATATACCCTTTGTTGGCAATGACAATGAGCAATGAGGTCAAACGTTTTCTGTCTTCACAAGGTTTTCACACACTGTTGCTGGTATTTTGGACCATTCCTCCATGCAGATCTCCTCTAGAGCAGTGATGTTTTGGGGGCTGTCGCTGGGCAACACCGACTTTCAACTCCCTCCAAAGGTTTTCTATGGGGTTGAGATCTGGAGACTGGCTAGGCCACTCCAGGACCTTGAAATGCTTCTTACGAAGCCACTCCTTCGTTGCTCGGACGGTGTGTTTGGATCATTGTCATGCTGAAAGACCCAGCCACGTTTCATCTTCAATGCCCTTGCTGATGGAAGGAGGTTTTCACTCAAAATCTCACGATACATGGCCCCATTCATTCTTTCCTTTACACGGATCAGTCGTCCTGGTCCCTTTGCAGAAAAACAGCCCCAAAGCATGATGTTTCCACCCCCATGCTTCACTCAGCATTCTTTCTCCTCCAAACAGTTGAGTTTTGCCAAAAAATTCTACCTTGGTTTCATCTGACCATATGACATTCGCCCAATCCTCTTCTGGATCATCCGAATGCTCTCTAGCAAACTTCAGACGGCCCAGACATGTACTGGCTTAAGCAGGGGGACACGTCTGGCACTGCATGATTTGAGTCCCTGGCGGCGTAGTGTGTTACTGATGGTAGCCTTTGTTACTTTGGTCCCAGCTCTCTGTAGGTCATTCACTAGGTCCCCCCGTGTGGTTCTGGGATTTTTGCTCACCGTTTTTGTGATCATTTTGACACCACAGGGTGAGATCTTGCATGGAGCCCCAGATCGAGGGAGATTATCAGTGATTTCTTCACACCAAGCTGCTTGCCTATTGCAGATTCAGTCTTCCCAGCCTGGTGCAGGTCTACAATTTGGTTTCTGGTGTCCTTTGACAGCTCTTTGGTCTTGGCCATAGTGGGGTTTGGAGTGTGACTGTTAAAGAAGATGTTACAGGTCTGAAAGAGCCAGATATCTTACTTGTTTGTAGGTAACCAAATAGTTATTTTACCGAGGAAATTACCAATGAATTCATTAGAAATCCTACAATGTGATTTCCTGTATTCTTTCCCCCCAATCTGTCTCTCATAGTTCAAGTGTACCTATGGTGAAAATTACAGGCCTCTCTCATCTTTTTAAGTGGGAGAACTTGCACAATTGGTGGCTAAATACTAAAGACTAAATACTTTTTTGCCCCACTGTATATCCATACCTGAAGTGCACTTTTTGTGATAAAAAACACAAAATAAATCACTACCACAAAGTTTGACAAAGGATGGTAGTAGAATTACTACTTGAAAAGGGTTAAACTACCAGTATTTGAAATACCTCGAGGTGTCTAGTGTTCAAAAATATATGGTTTGATGGGGTAAATTGCACTGACCGGCATTAAAGATACTTGAAATAGCACATGGGACAGAATGAACAGATTTGGGAAAATAATAGTTTTGAAATAGCAAAACGCTACTTGTACTTATTGCCCAATAACTTGCAGAAAAAAAAGGAAACAAAAAAATATTGGATATTTCTAAATTCAGGACTAATAGTAGAATCTATTTACAGTAGCAGATTTTTTCATTAGCGTTTTTGAATGAGTAAACATTTTTCAAAAAAAGTGAAAAAAAATTTTTTTTTTTTTTTTTTTTTTCATCATATTTTAGTTTAACTTTTCTTTATAGGAAATTAAATTATATGATCAAAACTGAAACTAGATATGGTATATGTCACCATACAATTTAAATGCCGCTATGTGACTGGTTGGAACATACATATGAAAATATTACATCCCCCATTATTAAAAATAAACATATATGTAACAAGAGAAAAACATGTTAAAACAATATACATACAACATATACATAAAACATTGCAGAATCTAACTGGGGCGCTTAAATTAGACAATTCTTCAGCAAAGATCTATAGCAGTTAACGATAGCTGTCCCTTTACACCTTTTACAGTTATAGATCTTGGATGTCCCTGCCATCCATATCTGGTTCTGTAAGGAAGAGGAGCGGTGGGTGGAAAGGGTGGATGGTTTATTGCTGTCATCAGGTATAGTGCGTTATGTGTTGTGGTACCTGGGCTGATGTTTTCTGTTACCGAGACTGCATTCTCTTTGGTGTTGTGTGTCTTTTGTGTCCAATAGGTTATGCCTGTTGTAATGGTATTCTAACCCATTACTTGTGCGTACATACTGTAGTAGTATCAGTTGGTATGGGCCGTTTAGTTTGCCACGGACCATGTGATAATGGTCTAGCTGACCACTTGAAGTAGTTCCTCTGAAGGCTCTAACTGTATATCCTTCTGGCTTCCTTGTAATGGATAATTTTGGGTAGAAGTTGTTGGTTGGTAGTTGGAAGCATGGATCTAAGTTGGCGACTCCTAAGCAGCTCCGCTGACAAATTGAATTTATCGATGGGGCTTTTGCGATATGCCAGGATACAGAGGTATGGATCTTTCTTGTCCACACTAGCTTTTTCCATTAGTGATTTTGCTCTCTGTATGAATTTTTCAGCTAATACATTACTTTGTGGATAGTATGGACTCAACTCATGTGAGAAAAACTCCATGTGTTGGCAAATGCTTTAGGTTCTCTGGATACATACTGGGGCCCATTGTTTGAGATGACTGTCTCTGTGATACCATACCTTGAACTTTAACTTGTGTATGTACTGTATCTGCTATAATAGTCGACAGTTATGAGGTAATCCATATTGTGCCAGGTGAATAAGTCAGGAGCTATTATTTGCCACAGTTTGAAGGAATGACAATTTTCACAGCTTTAAAAGCTATGCCATGTAGGTATGATAGTTCCTCTTGGTGATTACAGATGTTTTGATGGTATTTATACAAAGTGGTTGGCCTAATGAATAATTTACTTTAATGTTTGGAAATATGAGTCCCTTCCACTCTGAGCTTTGAATTCTTCTATTTTGAGGTCACTGAGAGGATCACTGCTATATACAATGTGCACTTGTATGTCCATAAGTCTTGGCCAGATTCTGGATAGTCTGTATGCAATTGCAATGTCTTTGCTTGGTTGGTGAGAGATACTGAAGTTATACCTCTGGAGTATCATTCTTTGTATGACTTTATGCCATTGTTTTGTGCATGGTGGACTCTAAGGGTTTATGGTGACGTTTCACGAGGATATGGCGGCCATAGATCTACGCGTAGTTACTTTCGATTAGTGATTTTGATACATGCTTGGAAGCATCAGCCTGTAGGTTTAGCTCCTTTTGAGACTCAAAATATGCTAATACTGGTCCTGGCTCACATGTAAGCAGCTCTTATTTCCTTTAGACGTTGTCCCAACAGTGAGGTGACGTCAAAACACGTCAAAAACCGTGAGGTGACGTCAAAAATTGGGTGCAATTTTAAGAAGTAGTTGATCATGCCTAGAAAGACATTTGAACCTTCATCACCCTAACACTGTTTTTGTAGGTAGTCTGTTTGAGGCTTCTTCACTGAGGCTAATAGCCCGATAGCTAGAGCTAGCCTCTAGGATACAAAAGCACTGCTGAGCACCTGCTAGCTTTGGAGTTATATCTTCAAGAATAGGTAAAGGATAATGTGGTTGTTTCATTGCCTTATTGAGATCTCTTGGGTCTAGACATTTTCTCCATAATTGGTCCATTACTTGGACTGCTTGCAACATATTGTACCAGTTTTACAGGAGGTGACCTTGTACCAATAATGTAGAATGTTGTGCTGGCATTTCAGGTCGCATTTTCCTTTAATATGCCCTCATGTTACAGTGACGTATACCTTTCATGGTAGGACTGGTGACACTGGTGTTTTTAAAAATCTTTTTTTGGTTATACCTTTTAACAAACATATTAATAAAAGTTATGTTTTAGGGTGGGGTTATAATAAGGGTATTCTTGATCCCGGGAACGGGATTAGTTTGTTTTTAGTTGTAACTTACCCTTGTCCCCGCTGGGGCATTATTTTGGAATTGACAGTAGTTGAGGATCCAGTGTCTATTTTGAATAGCATTGTAATTTTTTTGGACCGACTTGGAAACCGACAATAGCTTTATCTGTGTATGGACTTCGTTGCTTTGGGTCATGAAGTCTACAAACATTGAATCACATTCCTCTGAGTCAATGTCATCTTTGTTTACAGCATGGCATATTTTCTGTGGCTAGAGCGTGCAGCTTTTCTACATGATTTGCATATTTTTCCCATTGCAGAACATTGATAGTGGGTGGTATGTGGTTTATTTCCACAGTTGTCACGCTGTGGGATGTGCTAAATCAGAGCTGTAAATCTTGTCCATACTTTTGTATGCCAGGGACACCATGCCCCCAGTTCATGTCATTGATTGTGTGGCAAGAGACCTTGTGAATGATGTCACCACATGGAGTGCCTGGGTCCAAACTTCTGGAGGCAGACAGTAGCTGTGCCTGGGCCAATTCACAGGATCTGATGATATTAATCTAGAGTTAACTCAGACCCAACTTTTAACAATTTCTCTTTGGCGAGTGTATGTCAAAGATAATATGGTCATATTTCATCGCTCTGAGCATAATTGCAGTCAAGAGCTGTACTTTGTCATGTATCTTGCAAATATCACGTTTGCTTTGGGCTCAATATATTCTGCAAAACGGTTGTAATACAACTTTAATGAAAAAAGTACAGGTAATGCTTGTGTACTGCTTCCAAAACCAAGACCCATGTAAAGATTTCTTTTTATACAGTATCTTGTATGATAGATTGGTAAATTTACCGCTTTAACTTTCATTCAGCTTTGTTTGTCCAAAAACTTGCTTTTGCATAATGGTCCCCTTAGCTTAAATATGATTGCTACTGACTGGGCAGTAATCTGCAGTGCATGTCTATGGGTGAGAAAAAGTTGCTGAATTGGGTATGAATACTTTAGAGAGGTCTTTTGCCCTAGGGTCCCACCTGATGTGGATATGCTCCTATAAATGGTCTGAAGTAAGTCTACACACCTATGCTCATAATTTAACAATTTTGCTCATGCCTGAAAACATCACACTTTTACAATCATTTTTACAATGATTTATAATAATTAAAATGATCTGACATATAAACACTATATAGTAGTAACAGTAATTGCTACTTTTTAGAGCTTTACTATATTGGATGATACATATTATGGCAGCAAAAACAGACCAAACTAATATTAATTTAATATAAGGATAAACATACATAAAAAGAAAACCTAGAAGTATTCCTCACACTGTAACACATTGCCTGCAAAGAGCTTAGTTATGGCAATGTTGTGAACAAACACCAATTAGAAGTTTTATATTGATCTTATCAAACACACAGTGGTTTCAATGTGGAATCAGAATATGCTGATCTGTGGTTATGAGGTTGTTTTGTTAAATGTGTACACAAAATTAATGAATAAATGAATGAAGATTTTAACATGATTAAATTGGACATGAAACAAAAATCAATGACAAAACAAGTAATATTTTTTTTACCTATTAAAGCGTGGATCTGCATAGGCATCAGGTATGTTGAGAACTTCACCTGTTCTTGCAACCTGACCAGCAATACCCTTTTCAATGGAAAATCTGCATAAAATAATTTCAAAAGAAGCTGTATGGATATCAGATGGCACCTTGAAGTGAAAATTATATTAAAGCTAATAGAAGTACCAAATAAGCATTTCTAAGATTATATAAAATGACAGGGAGGCTAGTGAAGGTGATACTAGTTCCCTGGGATGCACTAACTTTAAGAGTTTGAATCTTCACTTTGTCAACATGCAGTTCCATAATTGGTCAAGTACTGTTCAAAACTTTGGGTTCACTTAGAAATGCCCTTGTTTTTGAAAGAAAGGTAAACATAAAATAACATCAAGTGGATCAGAAATACACTGTAATCATGTTGTTGTCTATTGTAGCTGGAAACATACTATATGATCAAAAGTTTATGGACACTTGACCATCACAATTATAAAAACTTGTTGGACATCCCATTCCAAAACCATGAGCATTAAAATAGAATGCTCCCCATTAGTGGCTATAAAACCCTCTACACTTTCCATAAGATGTTGAATCGCGTGGAAATGTGATCTCATTTAGCCAATAGACCATTTGTGATGTCAGGCACTGATGTTGGATAAGAAGGTCTGGCTCACAATGCACATTCCAATTCATCTCAAAGAGGTTTAATGAGGCCAAAGTCAGGACTTTGTACAGGGCACTAGAGTTCCTCCACCAATCATGTCAAACCATGACTTTGTGGTGCCACAAAGCTGGAAGAATACAATTGTCTCAAATGTCTTTTTATGCATTAACATTAACATTATCCTTCACTGGACTATTATCTCTCCACTGCCAAGCTTTACAGTAAGTAGCATTCCTAGACTTCCAGATAGTGAAGCATGGTTCTTCACTCCAGAGAACACTCTTCCACTGTTCCAGTACCCAGTGCGCTTAACACCACTCCAGCCGATGTTTGGCATTGTGCATATTGATCTCAGTTTTGTTCAGCCACTGAAACCAAATTCATGAAGGTCTCAATGCACAGTGTCTGTCCTGAAGCAGTTTGGGTGATGCTACAGACAACAGGTGATTTTTATATGCTACATGCTTCATTTTTATATGCTACATGTGTGTGTGGTCTTAGACCACTTTGTGTTCTAGCCCTTACAGTAGGCCAGGGCAGAAATTTGATGAAATGGCAAAGGTGGCATCCTACAGAGACACATTTAAAGTCCCTGAGCTCTCCAGTATGACTCATTCTACTGCCAATGTTTGTTATGGAAATGACATGTCTATGTACTGGATTTTGTATGAATTTTAGCAATGGATGGGGCTAAAACACCTAAACTCTATAATAAGGGGGGTTGTTTGCATACTTTTGGTAATAGCATTATGAAGGGTCACTTGGGGGAGAAGGAAGGTGGGAAGAAACTAGAGAAAGAGAGGGACAGCAAGAAAGAAAAGAAATGTTGGAAATGGGACCAAAGAGACAGTAAGAAAGGGGGGGACAGAACAAAAAAGAGGGAGAACGAGAGACAGAAAAGACAAAAAATAGAAAGGAAGAAAGTGGACACATGAGAAGAGAATAGAGGGAAGGAAAGAGAAGCAGAAACATAAGACAAAGAAAGAGAGAGAGACAGCAAATAAGTGGTGGAGAGAAAAAAGAGAAATAGAGAGAGAGATAATAATAATAATAGCAGATGAAAGAGTAGAAGGGGAGAGATTATAGAGTGTAAAGAGAAAAGAGAAGGAAAGACATGGGGGAGACAAGAGGGAGAAGAAAGAAAAAGAGCAAAATAAATACAGGGAGAGAGTGTGAGAGGGAAAAAGAAGGTTAGGAAAGAGACAATATAGAAAAAAAGGGACAGCAAAAGAAGAAAAAGAGAGCCAGAAAGAAGAGCAAAGACTCCAAAGAGTTCCGTGATTTGGCGAGTATAAATTCCTATTTAGGAAATGCTATATTTTTTTATAATTACATTTTACAAATTGTTTTGTAACACTATATAAAAGCTTCATAACATATACAACTGTATACCAATATGCATCAATAAAGGTACAGGATGAATATGTGTTGCAATTTTCAATGCAATAGTGAGCTTACCAAAAAGAAGATACAAAAAAACACAAAGAAAAAACATAATATACTGCAGATAGTGACAACCAAAATAAAGTATCCGCCACTATCAATTAGTATCAATCAAGTGCATGGCACAAGAAAACAGTGGTTCCCGTTGCCCTCTCATACTTTACAAGGAAGCCAACTCTGTGCTTATCAGCCAATGGGTCCAAACCTTATTACATTGGCCTAGCGTACATGCGGCATGATTACACCTTGGTTGGTGTAAGTGCGTACCTTTGCTCCTGCTTGAGTTTAATGCGCTTAACCCGTTGTGACTCGGCTTTCCCTTGACATTGCTTATTGGTTCCTGAATTGGCTTAATATCTGTTCCAATTGACCCGGCTTGTTTGACTTGGCATCTAGATTCTTGTTTAACTACGTCTCCTGCTCTCCCCTGCCATCAGTGTACGTTACACTATTGACTGTGTCAGGGCCTACCCTGCTTTACGGGATCCCCCTCTACATCCATTACACTATAGCCCCACAACAACCACAAAAATCAGGGCCAGCTGAGCAATAGCCATCTTAAACTAAACCTGTAGGGTTTCATCAGGTTGGCTTTCCTTGGGGGTGTGAGCTCCTTGGTGTCTTTGGGATGGAAAATTGAGTCAAGGCCAGTAAAGTAACTTTGGGGAGGAAGTTCCTTTTTGTTTAAGGAATAGAGGTTTTTACTTTTTTCTCTTTTACAGGAGAGGCCAGCTCACGGTGGTTCTACATACAGGTGATATTCTACAGTAGAGCTGGTAAAAATGTAGCTTTTTTCTTTTTGTTTATTCACAGATATAAAGACAAAAAGAATGTGTAAATGAGAAATTTATATTTTTATTTTTAGTAGTTTAGGGAGGGTTTGTTTTAGGGGCTTGATTTTTCCCTATACAGTAGGGTTGCCAACAGAAGCTTTGTTTCTTCCCTTTTTTCCCCTTTCTTGGTTTTTATTTTTTTGTGGTTTTATTTTTTTGTGCAAATAGATACAATGGCCTTGTTTTTGGTCAACAAATTTTGTTAACTGCACTCTGGAAAATAAAGAAATATGTGAGGAGATGTAGCTGAAAATGAATTGGGTCACTGTTCACCTGTGGAGCCTACAGTATAGAAAAAATTGAAACATGGGAAAATGTGATTTAATCTATTTTTTATCTATTATCACTAATAATCATTATGTTTTATGTATTTCGATTACTTCTCCTGAACAAAATGATGTATAATTTGCATGGGTTCATCAAATATAGAAAAGGGGAATCATGCTTTAACCCCTTAAGGACCAGGATGTTTTTTTATTTTTTGTACCCTTCTTGACCAAGGCTGTTTTAACACTTTTGCGGTGCTCATGTTTAGCTGTATTTATTTTTCTCTCACACAAGTTATATATTGTTTTTTTTTCAGGACAAGAAGGGCTTTCTTCATATACCCTTTGTTGATCATATCATCCAATTCAAAACATAAAAAATACTAAAATATGATGAAAAATTAAAAAAAAAAACAAAAAAACACTTCTCACTTTTATTTGAAAAACATTTTATTCATCTACAAAATCCAATGAAAAGCCTGCTAAATAGATTCTACGATTTGTCCTTAGTTTAGAAATGAGCAATGTTTTTTATGTTTCTTTTCCAAGTTATAGGGCGATAAGTATATGTAGCGGTCAAAACCATTTTTTCCAGATCTGGTCATTCTGTCCCATGTGCTATTTGGAACATCTTTGAAACCGGCCAATGCATTTTACCTGCATCAAATCATATATTTTTCAAAAGTAGACACCCTAAAGTTATTTCAAATGCGGGAATTTTAACCCTTTCCATGCACTAATTTTACTACCACCCTTTGTCAAGCTTTGTGGTAGTAACTTTTGCATTTTTTTTTACATAAATTGTAATTCAGGTATAAATTTACAGCTCCTGGTATATGTCACTGCCAAACACTACAATATGTGTTTATAGTAGTTTAGGTTGAGAAAAGACTTGTACTCATCAAGCTTAATTATTTTCTTATTCCTTGTTTACTGCTGTTGAAAGCAAAAATCCCCTCTGCTGTTGTAGACTAAATCTTCTTTCTTCAGGTCTTAGATGACCTCTTGTGCTTTGTAATGTTCTGTTAATGAACATGCTAATATCTTATTTGCCTTTACAGCTACTAGCTGGCACTATGCACTACTGCTAAGTCTATTGTCTAAAGTTACTCCCAAATCTTTTTCATTAGTGGATTTCCCCAATAAAACACCATGTCAGGCTCTACCCTACCAGCCCAGACCATGTGATCTTTATTTGCCGTCATGTGTTTCTGCAACCACTACTGGCCACTCTTCCCTCTCTGAGCCTTGTTACCTGAGAGGAGCTATGCCTTCATATACCTGCTCAGACAGAGCCTTAGCATTACAGTGTCAGTAACCTATTTGCTTTGGCTCTATACCTGGCCCTGCTTTCCTGTTTCTGATCATCGGCTACCCAGACTGCCCTTTTCACTCTGCTTAGACGATCATTGCCTGCCTACTGACCCGGAGTGGGCTTCCTGGTGTCTGATTTGTCTAAGGACTTCCAAGCCTTCCAAGGACTTCTGTGTCTCCTCGCTACAGCTCCCTTATATTCCGTTTCCAGTCCTGCTATTCCATCTGTTGTGTGTCACGTATGCTAGCACCAAAAGGCACTCACCGCAGGAGATCTTCAGAACAGGGAACCACCAGGTAACTCAGGATGATCCCAACTGTGCAGAAAAGGGTAGATACTGAGCTGAAGCAGCGAGGCGCAGCAAGCAGCAGATGATAGGAACAGCCAGGGGTCAGGTACACGATGCAGGTAGTCAGACGAGCCAAGGATCAGGTAAACAATGCGGATAGTCAGACGAGCCAGGGGTCAGGTACACTAAGCGGGTAGTCAGACAAGCCGGGGGTCAAGTACACTAAGCGGGTAGTCAGACGAGCCAGGGGTCGGTAACAAGAGTCTCAGGCAGAGGTACAAAATCAGCAGGCAAGAGGGTAGTCAGGAAAGCCAATGGTCAACCAATTAGCAGCAGTACAAACTCAAACTCAGAGAAAAGACCACAACAGGGTGACTGTGAGGAATACTACAGGGATTTTAAATCTGGCGCCACCTAAAGCCGCGTCAGGGGTGTGCCCTAAGACGTCCCTCTGACTCCCAGCCGTGAGAATTGACTGCGCCCCCAGTGGAGAGCGGCGAACCGGTAAGTAAACCTCTCTGGGGATTCCTAAGGCAGCGAGCCTGCCGAATCCCCAGACCTGTAATCCAGCTTCCTGCACCGGCGATCGGGTTGCCGATTGCCAGTGCAGGGAGATCGGGGACTCCGGGCCCCACGGATATTACGTGTGGACGCCCGCCGGAGATGGAGCTCGAGCTCTCTTGCGCGAGCGGATCGCTGCACACGAGATCCCGGGACATGTGTGCGACATTGTGTGTCTATCTGTACCTACCTACCTACTGAGATGAATCAAGGGGTACAGAGAGAACCCCTAGTATCCCCTGCACCTGGGCTCCTGCCCGACCTGCTTGCCCAGGTCCTGACACTATTTAGCATGCATTTTTATTATTATGCCCAAAATGCATAATTTGTCTACATTGAATCTCATTTGCCATTTATCAGCCCAGTTATCCTATTTATCCAAATCCTCTTGCAGTGAAGACACATCTAGTTCAGCCTTTATTACCCTACTTAATTTTGTGTCATCGACAAACACTGAATCCTGTCTACCTATGCCCACTGAGAGATCATTAATAAATAAATTAAAAAGAAGCGGACCCAGGACAGATCCCTGAGGTACTCCACTTATAACATCTGTCCAGTTCAAGAACTTCCCCTTTACCACCACTCTCTGTGTTCCATCTTTCAGCTAATTCTCAATCCACAGACAAACACATGGCCCTAAGCCTACTTTAGTCAATTTGTACAGTTGTACAGTTAACCTTTTGCGTGGAACCGTATCAAATCCCTCACATCCGTATCCAATATATCACAACAGCAGCACCCACATCTATATTTCTACTCACTTCATAGAATGCAATTAAGTTAGTTTAGCAACATCTTCTGAGTATGGTGATATCACCCATGCATTGGTTTGTCAGGTAATTTAGGGGCTAAAAGGCTACATTTGGGACATGCACAAG
This sequence comes from Spea multiplicata, assembly GCA_009364415.1. Taxonomy (NCBI): domain Eukaryota; kingdom Metazoa; phylum Chordata; class Amphibia; order Anura; family Pelobatidae; genus Spea; species Spea multiplicata. Next base: position 16,036 of record VKOC01021145.1, on the reverse strand, counting down.
ATTTTCAATTCGGAATTTTGCCTTCTGATCCTTCTACCCCCATGTCCTAATTGGGCCACCTTTGAGGCCAGCCAATTCAATTTACCCAATCAAACCATATATTTTTTAAAACTAGACACCCCAAGGTATTTAAAATGCTGGTATTTTTTTGTAAGTTAAAGTTTTATTCAGCTCTATAACTTAACATATACATGAAAAAGAAGACATCGTCCATACAGAAGCACAGTAGGTTACAAAGTATCACAGAAACATAGCTTATCAATTTTTTATCACAGAAGAAGATGGATACAATGTTAAACTAGGAGTCAGATGTTTCAAATGGTAAAAAAGAAACCATATGTAGTGCAAATTAATAAATCGTGGTGTCAGTATAGATGGTAGTCATCACAGTAGGAGAGGATTAAGATTTTCCAAATAAACATCTCAAAACAGGGCAAAACAGAATCAAAGAAAGACAAAAATTAAAAACTGAAAGGGGGAGAAGATCAAAACTCTTCTGGGCAATGTACTAAATCAGAACAAAACCATATGGCATGGGAAACCACAGTCAGCAACAAGGTCAGGTACGGCCGCCCACCACTCACATAGTTATAAGCCAAGGGGGTGGAATGGATCACCGGCAATAATTAGCAAATATCGGGCTATCAAGCCACGTGGACCAGGTTTTTGTATATAGACGAGTAGTGTGCGACGACCAATGAGACATTTTCTCCAGGACTGTTTTCCCAGAGTAGTTATAACTTTTGTAAAACTAGGGGAGATACTCTTCAATTTCCTGGCTATACATAGTTTAGTCGCCAAAAATATATTAATAATTAACTTCCTCACAGGGTGAGGGAGAGGGTCAGGAAACATGTGTAACAAAGCGATTTCAGGGAGAAAATTAAATTCAAGGTGAAAAATAGGTCGAAAGGAAGCAAACACTGTCTCTCACAGCTCCACCACATATGAACCATAGAGCCCTCCTGTCTGCATCCCCTCCAAAAAAGCCTCGAATGAGTCCTCAACACTAACAAAAGACAAATGGGAGTAAGGTACCAGCAGCAGCTACGTTTTTTTTGTAATTCAAGATGGTTAGTACAGTGGGACACCCCTCTCATCATCTCCTCGGACTCAAGCCAGGACTCACGGGAGAATTCAAGATGTAAGTCTTTCTCCCATGCTATCATGTGGGGGAGTTTACAGGCAGAAAAATGTGAGATTAACAGAGAATACCAACCTGAAATTGCCCTTTAAACCGCGGTGCCGAATTACATAATGAAGCTACTGAATGGAGATGTCGTGAATTCCGAGTAATTGAAGTCAGAAGCGAATTAAGCAAGTGATGAATTTGTAAGTATTTAAAAAAAATCATGGTCTGGAATGTCATGTGTGGTAGAGAGATGTGTGAAGGGGGACAAGGCAGTGTTAATATAAAGATCACTCAGTACCTTAAAATTAGGCCAGAGCCAATGAGGTATGTGTAGTCCAGGAATTGCTAATTCCGATGTACGGGGTAATGGATGTAAGGTGAGTAAGGGAGGCATCTAGACGTCTTATGCCAAATATCCAAAACATGAGATGTCGTGGGAGATAAAGTTGGGAGAGGAGGACGCAGCTGTCGTCGCACCAAGAGGAGCTGATCCAGTGTATATGGAGAGAGAAAAGCATGTCAGGGGATGAGTGCATAGGTGAAATAATAGTTTTTGTGAAAGTATGCAGGCATCATGATATGATTCGATATGGGGGACCCCCAGACCACCTTTGAGCCGAAGAACAAACCTAGTATGGTTCGCAATTCTAGATTTGCTTTTAATCTTGGTGAAAGAAACAAAAAAACATTGAATCGAACTTAAGGAGGTCAGGATGGGGTTTTACCGGGACAGTGCGCATAACATATAGTAATTTGCATATAAGCAATCACCCAACCCAACCAAGATAACTCAAACTTTTGCCACCGAAAGTTTTGATACACCTCCACACCTCAATAATGTTAAGGTTGTTAGAGTGTAATGCTTTAGGTAATTTGATCCCCAAGTATGATAAGTGTGAATCTCTCCATTCACTTGATATAAATTAGAGAGATAGGTTCTACGGGGGGGTCCAGATGGAGACACATAGTCTGCCTGATCCGGATGGAGAAGGGAAGGGAGAAGAGGGGATAATCGATTTGCTGAAATGTTTGCATATATTTTGATGTCATTGTTAAGGAGTGAAATTGGACTGAAATTGGAGCAAACGTTATTTGGTTTACCTGGTTTTGGAATAGTGAGTACATGAGCTCTGAGATTTTCAGAAGGGACAATACCTGATGACATGTATGAGCGATATAATGATAGCAAATAAGGTCCTAATGGGCCTATTGGGATGTCTGATTCATGGAGCTCCGGTGAAAGTGAGGGTAAGTGTATTGATGCAAGATAAGTGTTAATGTCTTCATGAGTGGGTTGATGGAGAGAGGTGTCGTTCTTAAGATTATATAACTGTGTATAGTAATCCGCAAAAATCTCCACCATGTGTGAAGGGTTGCTGACTTTTTGCCCAGTACGGTATGTAACATAGGGCGGTCTAGATATTGCCATTGAGTGACAGTTTCCTGGCTAGAAGTGTATGAGCTTTGTTACCTTTCGCATAAAATTGTTGTTTGAGCTTCAGCAATTCTGTTCTTTACTCTGAGTAATTGTGAGTAATTGCTACTATGTATTAACGGTCAGATAGGGAAATCTGCACTCTTTTTTTACTTGCCTTTGTGGAAAACAATATGTCGGGTGCACTTATTAACCCCTTGATGGCAATTAATGGTCCGGGCACATGACACAAAAACATTCAGTAACTGGGGCATCAACATCCGTATTGTATGATTTGATGGGGTAAATTGAATAAGCCGTATTCAAGAATGTCCCCATTAACACAGGGGGAAGGATGACCACATGTCAAATTTCCAATTTGAAAAAATGCACAGGTCCAAAATGTGGCTTTTTAGCCCCCAAACAACCTGACAAACCCATGCATGTGGGGTATCACTGTACATATATTGGGGTGCTGTGTAACAGTGACATATAACAGGAATTTAGGTAATTTATACCTAAAGTACAACGTTTGTGGGAAAAATACACACAAAAAATACTACGGCAAACTTTGACAAAGGCTGGTGGTAAATGAGTGCATACAAATAGTTTAAATACCAGCATTTGAAATTACCCTGGGGTGTCAAAAGTATATGGTTTTATTGGGCACCAAATGTAAATTCAACATTAAAAAATGTGCATGCCCCAAATGTGGCCCTTTTGCCCCCAAACAGCCAGGCAACCCCTTTATCACTGTACTCAGGAGATGTTACTGAACACATATTGGTGTGTTGTATAACAGTGATATATACCGGGACCTGTAATTTCATACCGGAAGTAAAATGTGTGTGGAAAACAAAGACTGGTGGTAGAATTAGTGAACGGAAATGGTTAAAATACTAGCATTTGAAATACCCTGGGTGTCTAGTCTTCAAAAATAAATACTGTATTTCCCCATGTACAAGACGCTCCCATGTATAAGCGTATAAGACACCTTAATTTTGGGGGCGGAAATTTGAGAGAGAAAAAAAAAAAACATACATCCTCATCACTCCCATCCATTAACTGCCCTAAAGACCCCATCAACCATAACTGCCCCTAAATTGACCCTAAACGCCCCATTAACCATAACTGTCCCTAAATTAACCATAAACGCCTCATTAACCATAACTGTCCCTAAATTAACCCTGAAGACCCAATCAACCATAACTGCCCCTAAATTAAGCCTAAAGGCCCCATTAACGATAACTGCTCCTAAATTAACCCTAAGCACCCCATTAACCATAACTGCCCCTAAATTAACCTTAAAAGCCCCTTTCAACAGCCCAAATATTAATTTTATACTTACTGTTAGATGAGTTGCTCTCTGACCAGTGTGCATACTATAAGGAAAGGGGCGGGCCAATCAGCAGTGAGTCGGAAAGGGGCGGGCCAATCAGCAGTGAGTCGGAAAGGGGCGGGGCCAATCGGCAGTGTGACTGCAGGGAGCTACTGGGAAGTACCGTAGTAACTGCAATCTACAACCACTGTTTAAGACGCACCCTTTTCAGACCCTGCATTTTTTGCGTCTTATACATGGGAAAAAACGGTTTGATTGGGGTAAATTGCATTGACCAGCTTCAAAAGATACTCAAAATAGCACATGGGGGAAGAATTACCAGATTTGGAAAAACTGGTTTTGAAATAGCAAAACACTACTATAACAACCTCTTAAAAACCAGAAAAAAACAAAACATAAAACATTGGGTACTTCTATTAAGCAGGTTTTTTTCATTAGCTTTTATAGATGAGTAGAAGATTTTTCAAGTAAAAGTCAGAAAGTAATTTTTTCTAATTTTTTCACCATATTTTTTATAGTAAATTACATGATACAACCAAAATAACAACATCTAAAGATGTCCTGAAAAAACCCAACATATATCTTGTCTGGGTTCCGTAAACGAGAGAGAAGAAAATTACAGCTAAACACGAGTACGCAGAAGGGTACAAAAAATAAAATGAGCCATTGTCACGAAGGGTACAAAAAATAAAATCAGCCATTGTAACGAAGAGGTTAAGGAAATGATCTGATTGCATCAAATAGCATATCAAGAATATAAATAATAAGTTACCAACTCATACTGTCCCAGCAGATTTTGAGGAGTACCATAAAGAAGATCCCATTACACCAGCAAATTAGATTAGAGACTAGGCTATTTTAATAAAAAAAGTAGGACAGATAGAAATGAATTGGTTATTTCAATTAAAAAACTATCCTATAGATTTGGAACTTAACTTTTTGTAGGTAATCAATTATTTTTTTTGTAGCTGAACATTTTTTTTAGATATTTATTTCTAAAGGGGTACATTTTCTAGCTTTTTAAATTAAATTAATTTTAAATGTGTATGTGTATATATATAATATTATACATACCCACATTATATAATATATATATAAATTCTATATACATATATATATGTAATATATATATTATATTATAAAAATAGCATATTAAATATATATTATATGAATTTATTGAGTTTGGGAATGGTAATACGGTATATATTTCTGTGAATTGATATATATAATTTATATTTATCTTTTTAAAAATAATATCAAAATATATATGTGATGAATGCATTCTATTTAATTCATGTCTTTTTATAACATATTTGATTCTGTTAATTGATCTATTTATAACTAATTTTTATACTGATGTATTGCTTTAGTGATCGTCTTAAATAATTTATACACAATGAATACATTTTTAAAGTGTATTATTTATGAAAGGATTTCATTACGTGGATTGATATACACATATATTGATTGTTTTAAATAGTTTACACATACTCTGCATGTGGAAACACACAAACACTCTGTGAAGCACTTGACAAAGCCCAAACGGTGGGTGAAATCTGGAGTCTCATCAGTTCTTACGTACATCTGGCTTTTTACGTTATCAGCACATACAGCTGGCTTTTTCTGTGATGCAGAGTTATTATCATTATTATAAGCACTTGCTTGCATCAACTCCATCCTTACTATGAACCCGTACAAGTTACTATGTCCTTTCCCTACAAATCTTACAATTACTGCAGCCTCTGCGCCCATTGACAACCTCTCTACAGTCCACATATCTCCATCCCATCTATCACCCCACCTTAGCTCATATGCCATTCTGTTTTCTTCATACCCCAACACCACTAACCATGCTCAAGTGAAGGTATCCAATGCCCACAAAGGAGAAGGAGAGGTTTGAGTCAAGGCATCAGGCCTGGTTAGTAGGAGAGATAGTCGTGTTGTTAATGGCGATAGAAAATTCAGGTTGTGAAGTAAAGATGGAAGGATGATAATGAGTTCAGTTTATGAGAGGTCTTATCTAATAGTTTCAATCTCGTCTTTCAAGTGGGTAGCAAGAGAGAGGTTTGTGGTGTGAGTATGGAGGGACAGAGATGGGAGTTGAAGGTAGAAAAAAGGTGTCGGTGTCGCGGATTGGAAGTATATGAGAGT
>VKOC01021145.1:0-7500 GCA_009364415.1 Spea multiplicata | reverse complement strand
CCCCTGATAGGATAGCCTGGGTTGTCTGCTTTACAGAAATATATACCTTTGTGGGTTTTTTGTTGTCTTTGTTTAAAATTAGAGTTTCTGTCCCATCATACCTAATGTTAAAATTTAACGGCTTTGTGTAAAGTAATGTACACCTTATAGTATGTTGGCTTTATGTGCTGGAAAAGTATGAAAATTCTATTTAAATTAGGTATTTCTGAAATCAGGAGACCTGAATTGATAAATTTGGATGGAATTGTCTGTCACTTTACCTAATTTTGTGAGGATTCAGAGGGAAAATTTTAAAAAAATTAGGTGTTTTTTTCAAATTTTTGCTACTTTTTACTAAATTTCTAATTCTAAATTTTCAGCTAATCATCCAACTATGGTATCAAAAGAAAGCTCTATCTCTCCTTGAAAAAACAATATATAGTTTATATGGGTACACTATTCACAGGAAAAGAGAATCATCGCTGAACCGACATAGCGCAAAAATTGCAAAATTGCTCCGGGCTTTGAGGTACCAAAAACCCCTGGGATTGAAGGGGTTAAATCCCCATTTCTTCCCCAGTCTGATGCTTGGTTTGAACTTCAGCAAGTTGTCTTGACCATGTCTACATGCCTAAATACATTTAGTTGCTTCTATGTGATTGGCTGATTAGCTATTTGTATTAACAAGCAATTGAACAGGGCTGTACCTAATAAAGTGGCTGGTAAGTTTATATTTTAATGAAAATTTTCAGTCCTAGACTGCCTATACTGTTTGTTTACAGTCAGGGCCATAGAGGAACGTGGAATCCAAGAAGTCTTGCTTAGAAAAGTTATGGGCGGTAAGTCTGAGGGGACAAAAACCCCTGGAATGTCCTACTGAGTGATTAGTATACCTAGTTGTTGTACATTCTTTGATTACCAAAGTTTTCTACTACACCCTCTGTAACTTACGTGAATATGCAATTACAAAATATGGGCATATGCTGGGACAGTAGTGAGGGGTTTATAGCTTCTTCCTAGTACAACCGCTCCGCACCAATGAAAGTTGAGTGAAGAAGATCGAAAATCACCTTAATCATGAAATGTACATAAAAAAACTTTGATAGAAAATACAAATTGTATATTCAAGATAAAAAAAAAATATTTCCAATGAACCATGAACTGCGTATTACTAGCTATAATTTTTTACCTTATTTCTTTGGTCTTCTTGAAAATGGGTTTTCCTTCCTTTTCCTCACCAATGTCAAAGAGATCAGAGTAAAGTTCCTTGTTTTTATGATCAACCTGGAAGAGTGCACATCTATCTGCATTCACCAGGTTCTTTGCATATATCTGTAGAAATAAAATTAAAAGTATAATGAATATGTGTGCATCTGGATTCAGTCGGACTTTTAACGGAAATTGCCTGTTTGTGTGTTGTACGAATCTCTGATAGCAAGGTTAAATATTGGTGACAAAACTAGGCATCTTACTGGGGATTCACATAGTGTGAATGTTTTTCAGTTGTTTAACCCCTTGATGACATTTGACGGTAAAATTATTTAATGCGTAATGTTCAAAATATGAGGGGTGCATAACTTTTGGGCCCCATCGTACATTGCATCCTTATGCCTGTGATGTGCTGGTTTCAGGGAGACCAAACACGCCATGCAGGCATGACAGTAACAAGTGTTATGCGATTGTGTCCTTGTGCCAACTGATACAGGTATGGAGTTTGGTATGAAAAAAAGTGCAGAGACAGAGCGACTCGCTCTTGCACTGCCTGGTTGTTGTGCTGTAGCTAGCTCCTTTTGCACTCAAGGCAAGAATGGGAAATTGTGCCCCCTCAGCTATTTCTTTTAGAGAGGTTATTTTATTGACACTGCTCTTACTTATTGCCTTTACACACACCTGCCCTAAACAAATATACACATTCACTGCCCTCACACACAACTGCCCCCACACAGTGGAATCGAAATGGCATCCTTTTTTGTGCAGGGAGCACTAATCAATGTGGAGAAGAGAGAAGGGTGCCAAGCGATCGCTCAGGAATGAGTTTTCAGGAACTGCTCGGTACCCCTCCCTCTCATCGGCCTCAAGCTGCGGGCATTTCAAAATGAGCGGTGGAATATGACATCATATACTGGCGGCAGAGCAGCGAGACAGAGGCCTAAGGCTAGGTTTCCACTTGGTTTTTTTTTTTTGCTAAAAACGCCCATAAAAACGCCAGTTCAGCCACACTGCGTTTTTTAGTGAAAAAACGCTGCAGCCAGATGTTAGCGGTTCTTCAATAGGAAATTGCAAAATGCCAAATCCACTTGGCGTTTTTCTGTTCGGCATTTTTTCAGTCCTCTTTGGCGTTTTTCTGCTTTTTTGGGCTCTGTGGCAGTTTTTCAAAATTGCAGCATGTTGACACTCTGGCGTTTTTTGCAAGGAAATCTTGGCGTTTTTTCTCCAATAGAAGTCTATGGGAGAGGAAAAAAGCCATGTGGGTTTTTTGCCTTGGCGTTTTTTATGGTGTTTTCTTTTTCCACAGTTACAATGCAGAGGATGGACCCAGTATCTGTGTGTCCTATGGGAAATAGGGTGGAAACAAACAGTTTCACACAAAACAAAGTTCATATTGAATTTTACACCATTTGGAACAAACATGCCATTACAAACAAACATACCCGACGCATCAACTGGATCCTGCATGCCAAAAGCAACAGTAAATAATTTGCACCATCATTCGCGGCCAATCTTCTTAGAGGAGCAGACATTTGGAATAAAGCATGCCTTACAAACCACAGAAAAGAGACAAAAGGGTCCGCCGGGGCGTGTTTAAGTAGAACTCTACCAAGAAAATGACATCAGGAGGGGCAGATACTTGCCATATATCCTAATACCTTTTAGCTGGTTGAAAATTCCAACGTGTAAAGGCTGGAAAAACTGCCTAAGGTCAAAAAAGCAATTTCCACAAAAAGGCTAAAACACCAGAAAAAACGCCAAAACGCAGTGGCATTTTTTCATCAAGAAAAAAACGCAGGACAAAAACCCAAGTGGAAACCTAGCCTAATGCTCCCACCGCAGGACTTCTGCAAGGTACGTGAACTACTTACTACTAGGGGATGAGTGTTGATAATGAGAAGGGGAGTGTAGATAGTGAGGAACTGGTGGAGAGAGTAGATACTGAGAAGGGGAGGTGGGGTGGTAGATAGTAAGAAGGGGGAGAGGGAGTAGATATTGAGAAAAGGGAGGAGAGGTAGCCAGTGAGAAAGAGGGTAGTAAGAAGATTGAGCTTAATAAAAGATAAAGATAATATTGAGCTAAATAAAGAATGAGTGAGAGAATGAATGTGTGGATGCATTGTGTTAATGAGTGAGAAAATGAAAGAATGAATGTGTGGATGAATTGCGTGAATTAGTGAGAGAATTAAATGTGTGGGTAAAATGTCTGGATGAGTGAGAGTATGAATGTGTAGACCAATTGTGTGAATGAGTGAGAGTAAATGAATTTGTGTTAATGATTTTGTGTGAATGAGTGGGAGAATAAAGGATTGTGTGTATGAATTGTGTGAATGAAAGTGTGAATAAGTGAAAAACTGTAAAAGTGTGTGTGCATATCATAGATGTATAATTGATTTGTGGAAAGGCACAAGATGGCACAAGCAGTGTGTTTGAGCTTCGGGGACCAAGATGGCACAGGCAGGGTGTTTATGGAACAAATATGGTACAGGCAGGGTTGTTTAGGGACAAAGTTGACTCATGCTATGCTGTTTGGGGACAAAGTTGACTCATGCTGGGCTGTTTGGGAACATAAGTTGACAAGTCCTATGTGTGTAATTTGGGTGCTGGTCAGGTTCTGTGTGGACAATGTGGATGCGAGGGCTGGCTTTGGGGTGTGCAACGTGTGCTCTATGTCTGTAATTTAGAGGGTTTTATCTATACCTTTAATGCTGAGTTTACATGTGATTTCCAGTTGATCTATACGTGCCATGCTGAGTTTGTGTGTTCTGTTGATTTATACCTGCAATGCTATGTCTCCATACATTATGATCGTATACCTGCAAATACAGCATTTGTATGTCTGATACTGTTTGTTTGATCTATACCTTCAGTGCTGTGTTCACATGTGAATTTCAATGTATCTATACTTGTAAAGCTATGTTTCCATACATTATTTATGTACACATGCAAACATTGGGTTTGTATGTCTTATTCAGTTTATCAGACACTACTTAGTTATTGGAAGCATAAAGAGATAAAATAGATGGAGAAAACGTTTTCCAAATGAAAACAAAATAGGTTAAAACTGAATTTAAAAAAATTAAAGAACTTACCATGATATGTTCAAGTAAAGAATCAATTGCAACTATATTGTCAAAGTATGTTCTGGTACAAAGAAAGAAAGTTGGTTTTAATTTAATAAATTTCACATATTCACATTTACAATACAACTTTGACTTTTTGAGAAATCTATACCTCAGTAATATTTTTGATTTTATTTATGTAATTGATATTTGTGTTAACTATTTAAAATAAGAATATATCACTAATATAAACAGAGTGAGTGGGTAATTTAAACTTTAGGTTCCATTTTTTTGTTAAACTATGGTATGGAATATTTACAAATGCATTTGATGGTTTTTTTTTTTTAAACATCTTTTATTTTTTAGATTAGTATTGCTTGTGTTCGTCTGATAATAATAAAACATGGCAACAAATAAAAAAAATGAAATTACCCCTGTTCAAAAATCTGCATACCCTAAGTTCTGTGCCATTAGTACTGTGCATTGTCCCCTCTAGCATCAATGACAGTGTACAGTTTTTTTGTAATTGTTGTCTATGAGACCCCAAATTCTTGCAGGTGGTATAGCTGCCCATTCGTCATTTTAACTTGTGTGTCACCCTGTGTGTCCTGTGGGCCAAACATTCAAGGGTATGTAAACTTTTGATCAGGGTTATTTGGGCAATATCTGTCATCATTATGAATTAACAAGGAGCCAAACAATAATAACCCCTTCATGACAAAGCCCGTACATGCACAGGCTGCTGTTAATTACCTGCATTGCCGCTTTCGCTGCTATCAGCGGCTTTGCAGGATCCACAGAAGCCTCACAAGTGAGCTTGGCGATTAGTAAAATGAAATAAAAAAATTATAATTTTTATTTAAAAATATAAAAGTAACATGCCAAAATAATCCCCCACTGTCACAAAAAAGTCATATATATATATATATATATATACACACATCACACACACACACACACACCGTATTGGCTCAGATATAGGCCACCCCCGTATATAGGCCGCACCCTAAAAGTTTGGTGCTTTTTTAAAGAAAAAGTTTTCTTTAATAGACATGCTGCCACTCTGTCTCCCCCCCCCCCCCCGAGATATGCTGCCACTGTCCCCCCCACGACTTACCAGAGCAGACTCCCGAGTGTCTTGCGGGGCCGGCGGAGGACATCTACGCAATACGCAAGACACCCGGGGGTCTGCTCTGGTAAGTCTTGGGGGAAGAGGTAAAACTCATCGTGTGGACGGTCACCGGTTGCGGCGATGCATGTAAACAACCTCCGCTGCCGGCACGTCTGCACGATGTGCTTTAACAATCTCCCTTGCCGGGACTCCTCCTGTGGGAATTCTCGGCAAGGGAGATTGTTAAAGCACATCGTGCAGACGTGCCAGCAGCGGAGACTGTTTACGCGCATCGCTGCTGCCAGTGAACGTCTGCACGATGGGCTTAGACAACCTCCCGTGCCGGCACCCCCCCCCCCGTGAGAAGTGCTGGCAGGGGAGGCTGTCTGAGCGTATCAGAGAGTAGGATGGATCTGTATCCTAACCCTGCGGCCTGCCCGGCGCCCGGAACTGCATGTCCCGGACGTCGGGCGCTAGACCCCGAATATAGGCCGCACCCCCACTTTAAAGACTTAAAGTGGGGGGGAAAAGTGCGGTCTATATTCGAGCCAATATGGTATATACAAAAAAGTTTTTTTCGTACAATTAGTTAAAATATTGGTATTTTAAATGCCCATGGGGTGCCTTGTGTAAAAAAAAATAAAAATTTATGATTTGATGGGGTAAATTGAATCGTCCGGCTTCAAAGATGTCCCAAACATGGGAAATGGGCACAGACTGACCAGATGTCCATATTGGGGTGTTGTTTGACAGTGAAATATACCAGGAGCGGTAAATTCACACCTGAGGTACAATGTGTGTGAAAAAAAAAATTTAAAAAATGACTACCGTAAAGTTTGACAAGGGCCGATTGTAGAATTACTGCATGCAAAGGGTTAAATTACCAGCATTTGAAATACCCTGGGGTGTCTAGTTTTCAAAAATATATGGTTTGATGGGGTAGATTGTATTGTCCGGCTTTAAAGATGTCCCAAATACCACATGAGGCAGAATGACCAGATTTTGGGAAAAAATGGCTTTGAAAATAAAACCATATATAATGTGTGTGGGTGCACACAATGAGAAAGAAGAAAATTACAACACTGAAAAATTTTAAAAGAGCCTTTGTCCTAAAGTGTACTACGAAAAAGAAACAGTCTTGTGATCAAGGGGATAAATGGTTTCATATGATCACTAGCCTTAAATAAAAAAAAGTTTTTATGCATGATATTCAAAATCAATGTCAACATTTCACAATTTCTGCCAGGGTATGCAAACTTTTGAGCACAACTGTATGTATGTATGTATATACATACATACAAACACACACACACGTATATATATTGACCTGTGGGAAATGCAAGTCTTCTGGCTTGTATGGTGTAGATGAGTAACGTATTTGCTCGATTATAAGACAAGGATTTTTTCCAGAGCAAATGCTCTTATCAGCCCTCAAATAGGTTTGACTTTGAGACTAAGATCCAGATCCCCCTCAGCGCTGCAGGCGACCTGGATCCTCCTGTCTTATGCCCCTCCCCAAACTTACCGGTGTTTCTGATTCCCCGGTGTGTAGCGTCAGTGAGGAGAGTTCCCCGTACCGGTGCGGGGAATTCTCTCTGACAGTCGGGGAAGGTCTGCGCGATGGATGCAGACAACCCCCGCTGCTAACCGCACCTCCTTCCAGCTGCAGCGGAAGGTGTCTACACCAGGAATCAGAAGAACCGGTAAGTTTGGGGGGAGGGGAGGGGTGTTTAAATGGGGCATAAGGCATTTCTTGTAGGCAGAGTTGCCTCTATGAAATGCCTCTTAACCCCCTTAATGCCACTTCTGCCTCCAGAAATAGCCTTTTAACCTCCTTAATGCCACTCTGCCTCCTGGAATGCCTTATACCTCCCTAAATGCCACTCTGCCCCATAATATGCATTTTAACCCCCTAAATGCCAGAATGGGATATAGGGGTATAAGGCATTTCTGGAGGCAGAGTGGCACATAGGGGTCAAAAGGCATACCATGGGGCACAGTGGCATATAGAGGGTTAAAAGGCATATCATGGGCCACAGTGCCATATTGGAGTGGCAAGCCTGGGGGCAGATGTGCATAACTGGGGGACAGGTTGGAAAATACAAGGAAATAAAAACAAAAAAATATTTTTTTCAATCAT
>VKOC01021144.1:0-34332 GCA_009364415.1 Spea multiplicata | reverse complement strand
AAACAAAAGCACAGACACTAAATGGGAGATTTTTAAAAATATCTTAAATTCTCACTGTGAAAAGTACATACCGTATGGGAATAAAAGAGTCAGGAACAAGAGAAAACCAATGTGGATAAATAAAAATATAAAGGGGGCAATAAATGGCAAAAAAGGCATTTAAGCTACTAAAACAGGAAGGCAGTGAGGAAGCACTAAAAAGCTATCGGGAAAAAAAAAAATATGTAAGAATCAGATAAAAGCAGCAAAAGTGGAGACAGAAAGACTCATTGCCAACAAGAGTAAAACAAACCCCAAAATGTTCTTTAACTATATAAATAGTAAAAAGGTTAAAAATGAAAGCGTTGGCCCCTTAAAAAGTAATGAGGGAGAAGTTATAGACGGGGATCAGGAAAAAGCTAATCTATTAAATATATTCTTCTCTGCTGTATTCACAGAGGAAAATGAAATGCCAGGTAATATACAGCAGGATGAGATAAATGCCCCAGTACATGTCGCCTGTCTAACCCAGGAAGAAGTGCAGTGCCGCCTAAAAAAAAATCAAAATAGACAAATCACCAGGTCCAGATGGCATTCACCCCCGCGTTCTAAGGGAGTTAAGTAATGTAATAGACAGACCCCTATTTCTAATATTCAAGGACTCTATAGTGACAGGGTCTGTTCCCCAGGACTGGCGCATAGCAAATGTTGTGCCAATATTCAAAAAGGGGACAAAAAGTGACCCGGGGAATTATAGGCCTGTTAGTTTAACTTCTGTTGTATGTAAACTGTTTGAGGGTTTCCTAAGAGATGCTATTTTGGAGTATCTCAATGAAAATAAATGTATGACTCCATATCAGCATGGGTTTACAAGGGATCGGTCCTGTCAAACTAACCTGATCAGCTTTTATGAGGAGGTGAGCTCAAGACTGGATCGGGGTGAATCGCTGGATGTCATATATCTTGATTTTTCCAAAGCATTTGATACGGTGCCACATAAAAGGCTGGTACATAAAATGAGAATGCTTGGGCTGGGGGAGAATGTGTGCATGTGGGTAAGTAACTGGCTCAGTGATAGGAAACAGAGGGTGGTTATTAATGGTACATACTCTGAGTGGGTGACTGTTACTAGTGGGGTACCACAGGGGTCCTGTTAATATATTTATTAATGACCTTGTAGAGGGATTGTATAGTAAAGTATCAATCTTTGCAGACGATACTAAGCTCTGTAACGTGGTTAACACAATAGAGGACAGTGCACGATTACAAATGGATCTGCATAGGTTGGAGGCTTGGGCTGGGATGTGGCAGATGAGGTTCAACACGGATAAATGTAAGGTTATGCACATGGGGAAGAAAAATCCAGGCTGGGAATATGTATTAAATGGGAAAACACTGGGGACGACTGACATGGAAAAGGACTTAGGAGTCTTGGTTAACAGTAAATTTACCTGTAGTGACCAGTGTCGGGCAGCTGCTGCTAAGGCGAATAAAATCATGGGGTGCATCAAAAGGGGCATGGATGCCCACGACAAGGAAATAATTCTACCATTGTACAAGTCACTAGTCAGACCACACATGGAATACTGTGTACAGTACTGGGCACCAGTGTACAAGAAAGATATAGTGGAGCTGGAGAGGGTTCAAAGACGGGCAACCAGAGTAATAGGGGGAATGGAAGGACTACAGTACCCAGAAAGATTATCAGAATTAGGGTTATTTAGTTTGGAAAAAAGACGGCTTAGGGGGGACTTAATAACTATGTATAAATATATAAGGGGGCAGTACAGAGATCACTCCCAGGACCTATTTATACCCAGGACTGTATCTATAACAAGGGGACATCCTCTACGGCTGGAAGAAAGAAGGTTTCTACACCAGCACAGACGGGGGTTCTTTACAGTAAGAGCGGTGAGACTATGGAACTCTCTGCCAGAGGAAGTGGTAATGGTAAACTCAATAAAAGAGTTTAAAAGGAGCCTGGACGTGTTTCTTGAAAGCAATAATATTACAAGTTATGGATATTAGATTAATAGGGACAGAACGTTGATCCAGGGATTTATTCTGATTGCCATATTTGGAGTCGGGAAGGAATTTTCCCCCTGGTATGGGGCAATTGGCATCTGCTTCATAAGGGTTTTTTGCCTTCCTCTGCATCAACACAGTAGGGACACAATATGTATATAGGTTGAACTTGATGGACTTTGGTCTTTTTTCAACCTTATGAACTATGTTACTATGTTACAATTCATGTTCAGCAAGATCCCCCAAATACATTATGTGAATTTTTCACACTTTTCAGTTATTTGCTATTAACAATTTCTCATTTTCCGCACTGCTCTTTATCAGACAGCAAGACTTTAAAAATCTCAATGCTGCTATTACTAGAGGGAACCCCTGATGATCATAACATATCCCCTGAAACAGTTCTTTATTCAAATTCATTTTCTTGAACAAATATTTTTAAATCACACTGATCTTCTACTGGCTTATGGCTTATTTTTGATCATTTGGTGTCTACATTAACCAACCATGCACGTTTTACCTGAATAGTTTTCCCATTCCTGGCTTTCACAACATCTCCAGGTTTATTTGCTTTTCCATTTGGCATATTTTCACACAATGGAGCCAGGCCTTACGAAAAAAACAAACAAACCCATAGGCTTATTACGGTAGATACAGTGAACCAGTCACATGAATAGAAGTAACGTGTATCTAACAAAAAAAAAAAAAAAAGGAGAGTAATCCGAGTAACCAATACGAACAAGACTACAATTTAAGGCTAGGCGACCAAAACAGAAAATCAGGAAAGCATCGTAAAGAAACAAAATTTTGGGAGTTAGAGTCAACCATATCCCGAAAATCTTTTAATACCTGTAAGTATAAAAAAGATCTAGCTCCCATTTCGTTATTCATGCTATGGTTGCAACTAAACTATCCATTGCCAGATAACAGAAATCGTTGGCTACATCAATGTAAGATGGAAAAAGGGATACTTGGACAAGAAAAATATAACATAGCCAAATAGATTAAAACACTGAACACAACTAATAGTAACCAACTTAACACCTGATCTGGATCTGAAGGCTTCGCCGACTCCTTTGTACCTTATGATATGTACATTTTTAATCAATATGTGAATATGTATATTTACGGTTTCTTTATAATTATATGTATGTCCTGTATTTTCATAAAGAAAGAAATAAAAAAAATAAAAAAAACTCTAGCTCTTTCTTGACGATATCAATTGCACTTGAAATCACAACCTACGATGAAATTATCACGAAATCCTACAAGATTCAAACACTGAAGTATCTCGAAGGCCAGTGAGAACATAGATATTTTAGCACTCAGCTGGGAAACAAAGGATTTGGTGTCGAAATGCAATTTCTGGACATCAATCCAAAGAAGGAATTATTGGAAATAAAAATTACAATTACATGTTTAACCGCATGACATTGGTTTTACTTACCAATGATGTTTAAGGGTAATTTAAGAGATGCAGCCGTCACGATGGCAGAACATACGGTAGCAGCTCCTCCCATATCCGCTCTCATGGCGTCCATTCCTGATGAAGGCTTCAGCGATATTCCACCACTATGACAAAACATTTAAAATCTGCTTTATATTATAGCAGTGATGTATGGAAGAGGGCAACAAAAGAATCTGCCGAGTTAATACAACAGTCATTAAATGTTTATTAATGGTCATGACATAGAAATAGAGATCAGTTCCCTCCAAGCAGCAAACCAGATCATTTTATGAACTTGCATATTTAGTGGAGGACTAAAAATGCATCAAATATTTTATTGTGGGAAGAATACAGGAGATTTGCAGTGGAAATCCATGCTTCCGTCACTTTTCTCAGCTGTTTTGCAACCAAGTACTATTATCCTAAAAAGTAAATCTCTGGTCCCATCAGAAGTACCCAAAAGGTTCACATCGGTCAATAAACAATTAGGCAAAATCCCCTTTAATTATTTAGCTAAATTTGTCAGCTCAGAGAGGGAAAAAAACCAACAGCAAAAAAACCAACCATACTGTGATTAAAGGTCAGGGCTTTGTGGGCAACTTGGGCTGAATATATCCTCCCGTAGCTGGAGTCTCCACGACAGTCCCAAAAAGGTTATTGCAGTTACAGTGCAATGATTTACACTGTATATTGTGGATCCCCGAGGTGGAGTCAGAAGAGCAGGACGGGCCAGTTTATAATATAAAAAACAGGCTTTATAAATTGTTTTAAACCATGCATGATTATTTGTTCAACACCTACAAAGCTATATATTACATATGTAAATTGGCACCTGTCAAATGTGACTCCTTTCCCAACAAACACAAGAGGAGACTCGCTGGATTCAGGGCTGCCTTGATAATGTATTTCCAGGAATACTGGTGGCTCGTCAGACCCTTTGGCAACACTCAGGAAAGCCCCCATCTGCTGCTCCTCAATCCAGGCTTTCAATCTTGATGAAAGAGCAAATGGAAAATTACATACCAAGTTGCTTGATCACAGCTCATTCACTCAAAAATTTTCATCTGTTTTATGGATGGACACCATTAACACTGAAGCACTTGTTGAGTTTCTTGTCATCCTAAAGCATAAATGCATTGACTGCCAATTACTTTTCCTTGAGAGTTACTCAAGTGTTGTGCGCTCATAGAAATTCACGGAGACATGGAATGGGGAACTTTGAGATCACAGAGAAACTCACAATCATGCTATATAAAAAGTTACTATCCGCGTGGAACTTATAGCCTTACATTTCATGTTATTGATACGTACAGTATTTAAGACAAAGATCTGCTTTAATGCAAATTAAAAAGGGCTGAATATTAATAAATGTGATCAAAACATGCAATTTAAGTCTCCAATTACGAACATATTTTTTGTTGAAAAGTCTGTCTTATAGCCATAGTTAAACAATATAATTCAAGAGAATGCCGACTGAATGTAGACTGAAATATGAAATCCCGATCCACTCAGCAATCAGTCTTACCTGGTGAACACCTTGATACGGTCTCCAAATGCTCCCAGCTTCTGCTCTAGAATCTCTGCAAACCTTGTGGGGGTTATATAGTTCGCTGGAGCTTCCATCAAGTAACGAGCCAGGTTTTGGCCTTCTGCATACAACACACCTTTCTGCCAGGCTGCACTGTCTTGGCTAAAAAAAACAAAAAAACGTGAGATATTTCACCCGGAATTGAATCGATTACAGGTGGTAACAGCATTAGCTTTTAAAAAAGAGCAAAACGGTAACATCTCTTGTGTACCAAACCATAGTGAGTTGCTACTAAGTCCAACAATTGAGCCTTCTGTGTTTGTTCATATTACCTTCCATGCAGCTGGGTAGCAACCGCTTTCTTCTTTTTCTTCTTCAGCTCATCATATTCAAAAAGCCCTAGAACAGCTCCCTCGGCCGCAGCCTGTTCATCTCCACATGGGTCCACTTCCACATGCTCAACCTCCAGATCCTGCATCTGTCTGCATCCCACTGGCCAGGAAAAAACATAACATTTCAATATACTGACAGTCCGATCTCTATAAGAGGGGGAGAGCCATTTTTAGCCCCCCCCAAGACAGTAAATAAGCAGCCACGGAGTTTAACGGTAATGTGGATAGCTGATAAAAGAAATGAGAACGTGTTTGAACCTCAAATGCATTCTGTAAATCTATGACTCAGTTTTGCCCCAGTTAAACTTGGAAAAATAAGCCTTCATGTCATACACTAATTTGAAACAGTTTGACCAAAGAACCGTTACCTGACACTGCGGTTCTGATATTTTCCTTGCTTTCATTCCAGTTTTCCTGATGGTTAACACCGGCTGTTTTTTTACCAAGTCCCACCACAACAACACTGGGGAAATCCTATCGCAAGATAAAGAATATGATCACACCAATCACACATACAGTGTTTTCAATGCACTCACGTTCTTATATTAATATTTAAAATAATACCTCATGCAAGCCGTAAAATATCCGTGTTTTTCCCTTCTTCAACGATGGACCGGATCTGAGAATAACGAAAAGGTTTCAAAAAGAATTCCCAAATTCATATCATAAAAAAAATCGCTAGCAACGGTCCAGGAAAATAAAATATATTAAAAAAATAATCTCACGGCTGTAAGTGCCATGATAATAACATAGCAAGATGCTTGGTAGACATAAAAAAGGCTTATTTTTTTCCCACAAGGTTGCTATCTGTAGGCAATAGAAATAAACAGAACCTAAACCTACAGGACATGTCACTGATGGAGCATTCATTGTATTTAAAGGGGTACTCCCCTTAGTGCATATGATAGCTAGAGGTCCCTTTAAATCTCTTGAAATCTATCACCTTGTTAGTTGGTCGCGGAGCTTCCCAGAAACCACTTTGTCAAACGCATCCCCTGCGTTTGTAAGAATAACGGATCCCTCATCTTTTTCCTTGTCATACACTCCCAAGACGAGGCCCTGAAAGCACAATATACATTTAGCGAGTGAAAAAATATGATTTTATTAAAGTAATTATAACGAAACAGCTTTAGTCAATCTGTACTTATTGAAGCGCCGACTCATAGGAACCATCCAATGGCTCAGACACGTTAGGTTCCATTTTGCTGCTGGCGAAGAACACAAATGGGCACGACAGATCCGTGCGTGTATGAGAAGGGTACGGTCGGTTTAACTGAGCAGCTCTCATACTCGTCAGCATTTTTGGAAGGGTAATCCAAATACAGACCCCTGTACCTAAAGACATGTATACCAGCTGCACCTCACTCACGAGCCCCAAAACATATGTCTAGAGCTGTCGGATCCATCAGAGAGGAGAATTCCTTCAATTGAAAGTCTAGGCTGTTGTAGGGTTAGTCTGATTAGTTGACGGAAGCTTTTCCTCTATGACAGCACATGCGATACTCCTGAGCAGTGACTAGGGCAAGCCATCGCCTCGGCTGAACTAGACTTGGATTAAAGCGCCTCCTTTTATACCGGCTTCTAATGAACCGTATAAATGCAAAAAACTGAACACAGAACAAACCAGTACAGCCATTAACTTCTCAAAGAATAGGTACCTGACCTCTGGAGTTTACATCAGTACATGGGTCGTATAGATTTCTGTTGCCCACAATCCCTTCAACATGCAGATGATGTAGTAGGGCCCTTCTCATCTGTTATATACTACTCCTGTGTACAGCACTGCGGAATCTGGTGGCACCATACAAACCAATAATAATAGATGGAGGGAACCACTACCAGATCCCCCAATAGCCACATATTTTAAAACATAAACAAAAATGTAAGATTTCTTTTGTTTCAATTATTATTTGTTTTTCAAGTAAAATGTTGCCTAGGAAAATCTGATAAGATTTATTATGCACAAAATTATCCATGAAAACGCACATTTCTTGTAAAATAAAATATACTGGACAGGAAAGACTGAATTTATCTAAACAAATATAATTTGGTGCAAGGAGGATAGACTATTGCAACACAGCGATTACATCTAAAAATTACAATGCAAAAACATGAAATAATCCTTTATTTTCTGATCAAGTTCCGGGACTTTAAAGGAAGGTGACAGACACAACAGAACCTATTCATTAAAGGCAGAGTCTGCAGAGGAGCTGCAGTTTAACTCCTTCACATTGTGATCATCCAACGCCAGTGAGCTTCTGCTGCAGCAAGAGCTTGGCCAGCCATGTATAATGTATAGTTAAATCAGCAGATTTCTTCCAAGCCTCATTACTTAATGAATTATACATTATACAGGGCCAACTCAGCCCTTCTTGCTGGAGGGACATTCCAGTGTTGGCCCTTCATTATGAATAGGATGTTCAAAAGTTGGTATCACAACTCTCCATTTAGTGAACCAACCCCAATATGAAATTATGTGAATACACTCAGGTGTCAGGTAGTTATATTTTTGTCTCTATCCGCAGCCCTGAACAATGTTTTGTTAAGCAGAATCCAGGGTCTTTCCAGACCTGCATTAGACAGGAAGGGGTTAATGCCCCAGCATGCTGAGGGTACCTTTCTCCCGGTGTTATAAGCCCGTGCGGAGACAGAGAAGCCCCTGCAGCAGCTCCCGGAGACGGTTCTCCGCAGCACAGTCCTGAGAGGCAGCATTCTGTCTCCTCTGTCAGCTGACTCTGCTGCACACTGTGCCCTCTAACATGTGCAGCCAGTGACGCAGACAGATGACATCATCGCACAGCGACCCGATCCTCCCTGCTGGCTGCTGTATGCAAGGGACATCCTGGATGTTATTTAGCTGCTGGCGCTTGTCTGTTTTCTTGTGGCTCGTTTACCTTAAAGCTATAACGCCTCCATGTTTGTATATAGTTACATATATATATATTTATATTTCTATTAGTTATAGTGCAATTCTAGCTGCATTGTATAGTGCTTTTCATAGCTATCCACTGTTAGCAGACATCTGGTCACCCTATGTTGCAGTAAATGCACAAATAATGTTTATGGATGGCTGTCTCTGTGACACGCAATCTCACTGCTTCTAATATAAAAGAAATGTCAAGTTTTATCAATATAGTCATAAGTATATAAGTATAACTCATATATATATGTGTGTGTGTATATTGTGTCAGCTAAGAACAGGAAACTGAGGCTACAATTCACACAGGCTCACCAAAATTGCACAATCGAAGACTGGAAGGACGTTGCCTGGTTTGCAATTCCAGCTGCGACATTCGGATGGCCGGGTATGACTACGGTGTACACATCTGGTGGCCACTTCCAGCAGGATAATGCATCATGTCACAAAGCTCACATCATCTCCAGCTATTATTTGCATTAATCACATGACCCATTTTCACATGTACCGTATTGGCCCGAATATAGGCCACACTTCCCCCAGGGAGTCTGGGGTGCATTGGTAAGTTGGGGGGGGCACTTCTAGGACCCGAGTGGCATATCAGGGGGCAGAGTGGCACTTCTAGGGGGCATAAAGCATATCTGGGGGGACAGGTGGGCATTTCTTGGAGGGTCAGAGTGGCATATCTGGGGTTATAAAGCATATTAGAGGCAAAGTGGCATATCTGGGGTTATAAAGCATATCTGGGGCACAGAGTGGCATACCAGGGAGCAGAGGGGCATATCTATAAGTAAGGTGCATTATGAATTAAGAGGGAAACCTTAAAATGTCTATTGGTTTTCTGTTTATATATATATATAACATGCTGAGAAACTGTATAATAGATACCAAAAATGTTAAGATACATGTATTCCTATTCATTAGATAAAATACCGTTTTACTATTCCACTTATGTGTATTTTTTCATTAAAAATATTTTTTTCTTTAAAATAGCACCAAACTTTAAGGGTGTGGCCTATAATTGGGTGCGGCCTATATTCGAGCCAATACGGTATTTCATTTGTGACTGAACAACCCAATAGAGCACCTTTGGGATGTGGTGGAACGGGAGATTCGCATCATGGATGTTCAGCTGACAAATCTGCAGCAACTGCGTGATGCCATCATGTCCATATGGACCAAAATCTCTGAGGAATGTTTCCAGCACCTTGTAGAAAGTATGCCACGAAGAATGAATGAAATGATATATTATCTTTAGTTCCCAGTACACAGGAGTATTAAACCTACTTAAAATAAACACAAATGTGTGCTGCTCTGCTGTGTTACAGGATGCCAGTGTTCAGCAACCCATTTTTCCATGAAAAGTATCGTTTCTCAAGGGTTGGGAAAGACCTAACAAAGTCAAAACTTTGCCTAAATGCTGTTTTTCTTATTTGTTCCAACTAGCGCAAGAAGGAACATTATTAATATTGTATCTACTATTTTAATTCCAGAAGCGAATCTGATATCTCTGTAATTAGTAAGTAACCTTCACATCTACTCGTTAATATTTGATATTCCCTTGCGAGTTACCCCTCCAAGTTGTCTTTGTTTCTGAACAAACACACAGAACATTTCATATTATTTTCTTAGCAAGATGTCTAAAATTGGAAAGAAGCTACGGGCAGATGATTTGTTACCAGCAGGAAGGATTGTGAACCCCCTCAGGTAACCTAATTACACTCAAAATAACATACATTCTCCCTTATCTGTACCTACTGAGTGACAGATACAATGAAATGACTTCTGCGTGAAGGAAGCAGTCGTAGTGACATAATAACTCAGCTGAAAGATGCGTCTGCAGCCTGCGTCAGGTTGTCCATCTCCACATTCACTTTAAAGTTAAGATCACATCCCAGATTGTTGTTATAATCATGTTTTCTATTTTGTTGCTCAAAGGTTTTGAAGAGGCATTATTTGCATTAATCACATGGCCCATTTCCACATGTATTTCATTTGTGACTTTGTTAACATTAGAGTTTTGATGTAAACATAGAGTCGGCTCATTTTCATAGATCACAGACGACTCTTTACTTTGTACTTTTGGATAATTCTGTGTGCTCTGCGTGTCAGGATGCAATCACGTGGGAACTTGACTTGTATAAAGCGCCATTTCATTGAAAGCTAAAACCACAGACAAAATGTTTAAAACCACATTCCTAATATACAACTGGTGCTGTTTTCTTATGTAACTTTTCCTTGCAACGCATATCCACTGTCCAACATTTCAATTCCACAAATATTCCTTGCAAATATACGTTATTATAGTATCATATTTCCTGGTACATTCTTTCAGGCATGGTGAATTTATTACAAAAAATACCATGTAAACATCAAAACACGCTTGTTCGCTGTTAGAAACTGAAGCCGGCTAGAATTAAATCAAGATGGAAGTTTTTACAAAAGAACATTGTTTGAGCTGTTTAGACAAATGCGGAAAGCATAAAACATTTCTCAATCCAAGGAATACATTCTGTTTCTTTGTATCCAGTGTAAGGAAATACTTAATTAAAAGTGGAAATGTTTCTTTTCAAAGGAACCAGACTCCTAAGTCTAAGAAATGATTAATACATACAAAGAAAGAAGTTACTACATCTAATGTTCTGGAACTAGGTAGTGTCTAGACACCCTTGCCTCCATACAGAGGCGTATTCTAGCCCAAAGCAGCAGGTCAAGGGGCAGCATTCAGGCGATCAGGCCCCTTGGTACGCTGTTGCCTAAAAAACTAGTTACAAAGGAGATCTCTGACCCCCGAAAAGGTCCATAACCTCCATGGTAGGCACTAAAACCCACAGCACAGGATATGACATTATCCAGACGCCCAGCATTAAGGACGTAAGGGATAGCTGGTGCAGCACCCAAGGTAATCTGCCACTGCATCCATGCCTATCCATGCTTCTTACTGCTTCAGTGCTCTGCTCGTGGCTTCTTCATCACGCGTGAGATCAATACATGATGTCCTCTGCAGTCACATTTGCCTCTTCTGTCTTTGTCTTAAACTTAGGGAGGCGTATTGCACTTGCTGCCATTAATAACATGTTTGCAGCATGGGTTGCTCCACTTGCTACACACAGCCAAAATGAGTCTTCGTATGTTTCTTCTAAGATGACAATTCTGAAAACGTTTTCTCGGAAGTTTGCAATTCTTTCTGTGAGTTGATGGAGTCGGACTGCGGCAATGAAGCTTGTTGCAGCAAACACAATAAACATCCCTGCAGGAAACATAAAGCACAGACGGAAATTACAGTGAATGGGATAGAATAGAATAGTCTAAATATGTTGATGGTCTATACACGTGCTAGCAATCAGGTTAAAATGTGTAGTTCAAGTTCATGACTATTTATGGTGCATCTATCAGAAACTGCAAAATTATCAATTAATGCAATGTGTAATTACTGATAAATGTATACATTTTCTAATACATTGGCAAACATGTCATAAATCAAATGATATAACAAAGAAGTGATAACTTATATTCTACAAACAAACTTTTTGAACATTTTGTAAATCATAAAATTTGTCAAAAAAAGCCACAACCTTTACCAGAAATAATTTATTTAAAAATATATATATATTGGAAATAAGTAATATCAAAAAAGGGCTACTTCAATCCCTATTGACAGAGGAGCTGACAATAGCTGTCTCCTTTCCATGCCCTGTGTGCAGTGGGTTGTAGGGTTATTATTCAACCTGAGAGGTATAGAACTCATTTTACCATGGTGCCCTTTGCCCGGTGGTATGGGACATCTTAACAATAAATGATAATCACTGCTCCCCTCACTCATTGTCATTCAAATGGAGCAACCTTTGGGGAACGAACATCAATTCTTTCCCAGTCAATGGTCAAAAGAGCTTGGTAGTCATCTTTGGAGCCAGGCAATAAATAAATAAAGTTAAAAAAGCAAAAACAAATCTGTACTTGATAGCAGTGGATTTCAAAATGGCAGGGTTAGGCCTGACTGGTCATTATGTATTGCCCGGTGTTTGGCCCCAAGAAATCATATAAATTAGGATGTTGTATAGAGTTATTTAATTTTGTTACCTGCGATAAAATTCCACAGACATATTCCAGCAGGGCCCTTAATGGAGCGGTAAGGAACCTTCAATATATTGTGAACACAGAACCCAAAACTGATCAGAGCAAAAGATATGGCTGAGAAGAGGAACAGTATAATGGCCACGTGAAGAGTGCTGTTCAATGTTTTCACCATGTGCGGGAAGACTGCAGATATAAACACAACACGTCTGGTAAAAAGAAATAGTAATGAACTTTTTTCATTGATATTACATAGCAAACTGCTAATTCTAACAACTGCAGTTGTTTAATAAATATTACCAATTGATCATTAATACTTTACTACACTTTCTGGTTGACTTCACCAATTGTGCCATATGACCTGGTCCAACTGTATAAATTGTCTTACAGTTAAATTAATATTCAGCTTTTTTTTAGATCAGCAGAACAGAATGCGACAAACAGCTCTGAAACACACTATTACTGCATGTAGACACTAGAGATGCACTGAAGCAGGTGCACCGCTTCCAGACACCACTATAGATCGGCTAGTTTGGAAGTATATATATGACATCATATCATGCATGCTAAACCACCATGTGTTGCAATGGAGGATTATCCATTAGGTACACTAGGCAGTGCCTAGGGGCCCTAAGCTCTTGGCATTGTTCCAATTAATAATTTGCTAATTTACCAACACTGGAGTAATAACAGTAGCTCATTGTGCAAGCTGCTGAAAGCCAGGTAGCAGGTGTTTAGTGGGGTCACATTACCTGATACCACAGTACAAGTTCAGCAGCTTTCATCACTTAAGGAGAGAAGAGGCACTAAGGGGTAAGACTGTTTGTGTGTGTATGTATGTATGTATGTATGTATGTGCAGCTAGGTACTGTGGTGCTTAAAGGGATAGAAGGGGAATATAGAAAATACATGTATGTATAAATATGAGTGGACTTATATTATTCATTACATTCATATATTGAATATGTATATCTCTAAACAATTTTGGGGAGACAGCTACACAGCGGGGTTATGTGACCCTGGGGTGAAACCAAGGCTGCTTGCACACCAAGGTGCAAGAGAGGTAAGGAGTACCTCCTTAAGTACTGACGGACGGGCTGGCAGCTGGACAGATGTATGTATGTATGTATGTATGTGAGCGTGGATGTCTATGTATAAGTGTATGTGGTCATTAATGTCTATGTGTTAGTGTATTTGAGCATAAATGTTAATGTAAGTGTAGGTAAGCATGAATGTGTATGTGAAAGCATTTGTATGTACAAGGATGAATGTGTGTTTGTTAGCATAGACGTGTATGTGTGTTTGAGTAAATGTAAGAGGCCGAAGGGGAGCTGTGATGGAGATCTGCACAGCACAGAGGCTCCCTGGGCTGGTCTGGGGAGATCAGAGGGGCTTCCCAACTGGCCCATAATACCCACTGTCCACAAAAGCAGAACAGTGGAGCTGATCGGCAGTACAGCAAGCCACAATAATAATTATTGGCTAATAATAATCAGATGACATGGAGTCTTTAGTGATCACAAATATTAGCTTATATAGATAATAAAGATTTTTGGCAATGGAATTATTACTGTATTAGATTTTTTTCCACTCCATGGGTCTGGTCAAATTCAAAGTCAACCATCTTCTGATATTAACCCATACCTTGGTTTTAAAAAAAGTGGAACGTGATCTCTATCTGTGTTGTTTTTTCCACTCACTTTACGGAACTGTTGTCATTGATTAGGTTGCACTCATTTACATGCAAAACATGTAATTTACAAAGCATATCAAAACCATGTATTAAACTTCCATTTTGGGAAATAACATAATTATTTACTCACTTGTGAATTTGAACCGTCTCTTACCGAGCCCGCACTGTCGCACTTTGCCTCCTTGGAAAAGTCCATAGTAAATATCTCCAATAAATTTGACTAATTCTGGATCTGTGGCATTGACCAAATCAACTCCTGTTTGACAAAGTATTTTTCCTGTCATCCATTTCTGAGTTGCCATGGCAACTATTATGAGCACAAAAGACACCAAACTAAAAGCAGACGCCAAGGAAAATAGGGTTTTCTTAAAGCATCCAGGCATCCTAAGGTCTTCAAGAAATCATCCCCAGCACCGCCAACCAACACAAATACTTGTTTCCGTGTTTGAGATGTTTTACCATGAGATCCATCTCTAGTTCCATATTTAATCCAGACTTACTTTGGCTTCAAGATGTACAGAGAGGTTTAAAGAATTCCAGTAACACTGCCTGCGAGTTAAAGAACATCTTGCAATAGAGATCTTCAGTGAAGGGTAAAGTGATATTGCTTTGTACCTAGGGAGACGGTAACTTAATCTGTTTGCACGACTTGTATTTCACTAGAAGTCTCCTGTTTTAGATCCTCAAATAACAATTGCGAAGTAGCGCAGGGCATTGACAGATTACACACAAATTGCCATGCCCGTCATGTAAAATAGTTCCCTTTCAAAAAGAAATAAGGCGTATCTCATTAGGTGCCCCTTGTCGGACCTATAATAAATAAGTTGGAGGTCTATTCACTAAAAGGTAAAATTGATAGGAGAGTAATGGTTTTAATTCTTTGACTTCACTAAACGTTATGGGGGCTGACCCCATGTGTAATGCCTAGTTAAGTCAGAGAGATTTCTCTTAAGAGATGTATTTATATATCTGGGAACTCTCTGGTTTTTGCCTGGAGGCTCCAGATAAAGTGGCGCTTCTCTGGGCCTTCTCTGGCACGCCCCACTCCCTTCTCCTCCTACCACTTTAAATGTTTTCTGCATTTAGGGCACTGGTCATCAGAACATGCACTGGCATGAGCAGGCCACCTACCAACATCTACGGGACTGACCCAGGGCAGTGCCCTCAGCCGCCTCCTCTGTATTTTCCTACTTCTAATGGACACCATATCTCCGTACTCCATGTCTTAAAAGCGTGTAGTTCTCCATAGTGTAAAAGGACAGGTTGGAGAGATTAACCAGCCCATTGAGCATTATATAGGGCCTGATCACCCAAGAAGGTGAGGGTGTTGAAACCACAACTCTCCCTTTAGTGAATAACCCCCTTCGATAATTTAAAAAGTCTAATGGTTGCACTTTGAGCAAAGTAGATGGAAAACAAATGTATTGGGCATTACATATAACTATTATGTTGGCCCCCCAGGCCCTAGATGTTCCAGTTAGAGTGTTTGTTAGGCTGACAGTGAGGGAACATGCATGGTGTAAGCATATGGCTATTCTAAACATAAGACAAGACCAAGTCTTTACATCAGAAAAAAACAGGCAGATTAGATGGGTTCTTATCTGCCGTCAAATTCTATGATTTGAGACAGGATGGAAATAATTGTTTAAGAGCTGCTTATTGTAGGCAACAGATATAGCATTTTCAATTGAATTAAGTGAATTATCATTCTCAAAATAAAAAGAGGTAATTTGAGGTGTGCTGTGTTACTTCCTATCAATTACTCTGTAAAGGACATTTTGTCTGGGGTAGTCTGTGAGCAGACTCTGGCAACTTCATGCCCTTGCCGATGGAGTATCTTGTTCCTACTTGGCAAATCTACACCAACCATTTGATCAGGTGGTACATATAAATAGAGTATTTACAGGGCAGACCTCTACAATTTACTATCCCATTATACAGCGCTGCAGAATATGAGGTGCCTATTTAATTTAATAACATATATAATATATAATTACCTATAATTATTATAAAAATATATATCAATCATTTTCAAAAATAACATTCACCTATAATAAATTAAATTCATAATCATTAATACGGATGTGTGCTAAAATTACGTTTATTTTGTTAAATGTTGATTTTAACACACTTTAACCCCTTAGTGACAAAGCCCGTACATGTACGGGCTCTAAATGCATTGTTTTAAATGGGTTTAGGGACCGCCCATTGTCCTTAGGGGTTAAAACATGTTATATTGACTACTTAAAAGCAACAGTTCATACTTTAATACTACAAAACTAAAACAAATGGCGCAGAACCATAAAGGAAACACACATGGACTACATACTGTAATAATACAACCCTAGTGTGATTATTATTAGTTATTGTTTTATATAGTGCCATCATAGTCTGCAGCACTGTAAATGGGTTAATAATCCCAAGGTCAAAAGGTTTTAACTGTGTCGGTGAGGTTTGTGAAGGTGCTGGTGGTCTTTGAGACCACCGAGGACTCCCTGTTCCCAATCTTATTCCCTGAAGGGATATGTGGCCCCTTCCCTCCATGACAAAGGCAAAAGAAAGGCTGAATTTGACACCTCCAAAGAGAGAGACCACTGAAGCCTTGGAGGTGATCTAGGAGCCAGATGGCCACACACACAAAAAGTACAGTGCTCCAAAAAAGAAAAAGGTGCCATTAAGGCCCATTGCTGGTATCATCAAAATGATTCCACCACTGACCAGCCATCGGCCGGGCCAAGGATATATTATAAATGTATTTGTACCAGCAGGAAACTCGGGAAGTTGGCCCCTTCTTCCTCTAGTACATAATTATTTATCTATGAGGCGATCACTGACCTACGGGATCTGCATTGCTATAACAAAGCTTCATAAGCAGAAGGTGAAACTGAGACCCACGTCTGTAGGGTCAATCCGCCATTTCAGACAGGATGATTATGTAATGCGCTCCAGTAGTTCAGAAAATCCTGGGATGGAAAAAACCCTGGAGTCACTGGAACAAACGAACGTCCACCCGCTGACATTATGAGGAACTGCCACATTTCTTTTTTTTTAGCAGGACCATGTTTTCTGTAAGGCATTGGGGAGGGACAGATTTGTTCCAGGGAAAACCAAAATGCGATAACAATAGGAAATTGTAGAAGACGTAGCAGTCTTTATGAAAACTATCACTTGTCATGGGGTATTAATATTGCCATTTAAAACACAGCTACACAAGCAGATTTTATTTGTGATATAACAGTGAGAAAAACACCAGCTGGAATAGGATATCATTAAATGAGACAAGATTCATAGCGAGTGATCCTTGAATTAGCCACTATAACCTAATACTGGTGTAGTACCCCTGGGGGTATGAGAAATACTTCCACCCAAAACTCTGTTATCTTGTCTATTTCTGACACATTTCTGTATATTTGGTACTATTACCGGTACAAAGAATGTGCAAAAACTAAAACTGCTGGTAGGTATGGTAACGTGCTGCCCTTCAGTATGGCTGGACCAGCGAAGAAAAGCCGTCTTGGCCAAGCTTAATGTGTGACCCCACATGTAAAATGATTACGCTAAAAGCTGAATGTGGTCATAGTAGGAATCTGGTCAATGTAACACACTGCTTAACGTTTTGTTACACTACAGTCCAGAGTGGGCGTAGGAACTTCCCACAGTAGTCAACCCTGAGTGCTCCTTCTTCTAAAGAAGTGACTGCACATGGCTTGGACATGTACTTTTTTCATGGCTTGGACATGTATGTGGGGCTACCAAGCGTGAGGTATTGTATGGAAGGGTAGGTCAGGACTGGGCATGGCTACATGCCACTTCTCTCCCCAGAGATAAAGAGAAGTGACCATGAGATCCGGGATAGCCAGAGACTCTGGGTCAACCCTTTGATGTTTCCAGGTCTGATTGTGGGTATCTGAAGAATATGTACAGTGGCTTGCAAAGGTATTTACCCCCTTAGCATTTTTCCTATTTTGTTGCATTACAATCTGGAATTAAAATTGATTTCTATTTGGATTTCATGTAAGGCACGTACACAAAATAGTCCAAATTGGTGAAGTAAAATGAAGAAAATAGCTTTTTTTAATTCTAAAAGGTAAAAAACAGAAAAGTGGTGTGTGTATATGTGAAGGAGCCTAGATTGGAGTATCAGTCTATAGGACCACCTTAAGCTGTACACTGCACAGAGCTGGGCTTTACAGCACAGTGGCCAGAAAAAAGCCATTGATTAAAGAAAAAAGGCATGTAGGAGGCTCCCCCAACATATGGAAGTAGGTGTTCTGGTCAAAATTTAGCTTTTCGGCCATCAAGGAAAACGCTATGTTGGGGGTAAACCCAACACCTCTCATCACCCCAAGAACACCATCCAACACCACAGTGAAGCATGGTGGAGGCAGCATCATGCTGTGGGAATGTTTTTCATAGGCAGGGACTGGGATACTGGTCAGGATTGAAGGGGTGATGGTGCTAAATACAGGGAAATTCTTGAGGGATACGCGTTTCAGTCTTCCAGACATTTGAGACTGGGACAGAGGTTCAAGGTAAGGGTGTGATGTGTGAGGTAGTGAGGTGTGAGTGGGGTATGATGGAGTGAGCATGTTTTAGTGTAAGGGTATACGTGCGTGATCATGTGTGTATGTGTTATAGTGAATAGGAGTGTTAGTTACTTGGTGGGGGGACTCAGCTGTACCTGTCCCCCGGGCCTGGACGTGCCAGCCCTCTCTTGAGGGAGATAGAAGAGACAGAAGGTTTTGGGTCAATGAGATGGAACTACCTACAGTAGAACACACTCTGTACCTCAACCATCTGACAAATTGAATCAAACAAGCGGTGATCGATCCCCTACTATCCAGTCGCTAAGAGTTTATTTACTGTGCTATCTACACAGAGACAGAGAAGATACTAAACCAGTCGTCTTCGCAGCTCTTTCCTGCTGCTACGCGCCATAAACTGCTCACGGCGGGGATGCTAGTAACTGGAATACATAAATGAAATCAGATGTTTGACATCAAGAGATGTAATTAAAGTGTACGGTTTGATAGAGGCTTAAATAGAGGACGCTGCTTATATAATCAGGTAATCAGTACAGTTATATTTATTATTTAATATCACATAGAAAATGTGTGTATATATATATATAAACACTTTTATATATAACTATATATAATTATGTGTTTCATTAGCATAAAGAGTAGGCTGAACAACCAACAAATCAAAATATTCTCTTGTCAACTAACGTTAAATTTCTTAGTGAAAACAGTGGTGTCGCCATAGTGATAGAGGATACACACCAGTCATTAAAAAGGGGTGTTTTATGAAATTCCGCAGGATGCTTAAAAAAATGTTTCTTGGAGTATATTTTTTACATATACAGTCTCCTGGGGGGGGGGGCACTACGTAAATTTAAAGGGACCTCTCAGCTGTCATATGCATTAAAGTGCTGTGATGGCTGAGTGCCCCTTTAAGACATACCGGCAAAGACACTGAAGAGAGTTCTGGCCCCGTGAGCTTACAATCTGTCCGGGGTATGTATTGGTAAATTATTATTTTCCATATCCAATCGGCTATTTGTTTTTACCACTAATAAAGTTCCAGAGCCATCAGGGTCTTAGTGACAAACTGAGCACCCGGGCTGATTGGTCCTCTGTGGCCCTGGTTACTGTCTGCCGGTCGCCGCTCTTGCATCCCACCCGATTAATAATCACCGATTGGATTCGTAACGATAAAGCGGCTCCGCTGACGGACAGATACACGGCTACTGACAGCAGCTGCCTAATCAAACTAGCCACGCCCACAGCCCTGAAAGGCATGGTGGGGGTAAAACTACTGCAGACCAATCGGTAACGAGCATTGGGAGCACAGTATCCAATAGGAGAACCATGAGGGAGCCAGGCGTTCTGAAGTCTGTTGATCATGACGTCAGTGGAGGAGGAGGAGTTGGGCTGCCAGCGGTGGCTTCTTGAATGACACGAGTCGTCGATCAGCGAGCACTTTAACCCGGTGACACGGAGACCATGGCTGCGGAGGCTCAGAGGGTGCTGGTGTACGGGGGCAGAGGGGCCCTGGGGTCCAAGTGTGTGGAGTTCTTCAGATCCAAGAACTGGGTAATGGTCAGGGCAGGTTCCCGGGTGCATGCCGTCCACATTCCGTTTTGGAGCATTATTTTATAGATTTGCATTAAGCTTCTATTTAGGTGATTGTAATAATAAAGAGACACGTGCACCGGCTTTACCGGGGACGGGCACTGAGCTGGGTAGTGTTTACCGGGGACGGGCACAGAGTGTTGACTGGATTTACTGGGAACTGGCCTGGGTAGTTTTGAGGGGATTTAATGGGAACTGGCACTGGCCTGGTACATGTTGGCTGGTTGTACTGGGGATGGACACTGGCCTGGGTAATGTTGGCTGGTTGTACTGGGGATGGACACTGGCCTGAGTAATGTTGACTGGTTTTACCGGGGACGGGCACTGAGCTGGGTAATGTTGGCCTGTTGTACTGGGGATGGGCACTGAGCTGGGTAATGTTGACCGGTTTTACCGGGGACGGGCACTGGCGTGGTCTCTGTAGATAGCTGGAATGTGTGCTCTTAATTCCCCGTTTCCTTTCCGCAGTGGGTGGCCTCCATAGATGTCACGGAAAATGCTGCCGCCAGCGCAAACGTTGTAGTGAAGCCATCAGACTCATTCGCTGAACAGGCGGATCAGGTGAGTGTGAGTGTGAGTTCCCATTTAACGCGTGTGGGAATGAGCCGTATTACAGTACCTAGAAGCTGGTATATTGAATGCTGTGTCAGGGTGTTTGGCAGATGTGCGGGGGGCACAGAGCTGCTTATAGGTGGGTCATTTAAAGGGACAAGATGACAAAACTGAATGCCAGTACAGGTACGCTACATGTGATAGAATAAGGGTTACCGTATATGAAACGTGTATTACACTCTACCCCCACCCCCCCCACACACACTATTTGCCTTGCAGCGTTCATGCGCATCAAATGATGTTGACTTTAGTTATTGGTTTAACGAGAAGCTGGGGTTGCGGGTTCTGAGCCGTTATTCTTTAGGGCAGCGATTTGATTTGCCCCTTCCCAGCTGGAAATAATGTTGTGCTGTACGTACGGTAGTTTCCCCAGCAATGGGCAACTAGTGGTGCAGAGGCTTTATTCTATGCATTGATCTTTCTCCTCCGGGAAGCAGCCCCACTTATCTACTACCCTGTCAGTAAAGTAATCATCAGACCCTCTGACCCTGTAGTTTACGATCATCACCTCTTGTTGTAAGATTCCTCCTCGTTTGAAATAAACTTCCCTCCTGTACTTTGTTAAATCTCTTTGTTTCCTTTAAATGTTTCCATCGTATCTCCTACTAGCCGGCCGTGTTGAGATCCCTTAGTCTTTCGTGATAATTCTTATCCTTTCTTCAACATTTTAAGGAGTTCCAAGATGCTTTAATATGCATTCTTCATCAGTAGAGCTGAATGTGACTCTAATCACACTTGGAGCAGCGGCCGGGTACTATAAGTGTCACATGACGGTCTATACAATAAATGTATATGGGGCTGGCTATACATGAACACTGGATTTCCTTTTTATCTCATAGGTCTCGGCTGCAGTTGAGCAACTCTTGGGCAGCCAGAAGGTCGATGCCATCCTGTGTGTGGCCGGGGGATGGGCTGGAGGATCTGCAAAGGCAAAGTGTAAGTTCGGCTGGAGCCTCATGGGATGGGTGGATCATGGAGGGGTAGAGGTTTTAACAGATCCAAGCAATGTATCGCATGTATGTTGTGTTTGTCAATCTGTGTCATTGTAAGATGATTGGTCTTGGTACATTAATAGAAGTTGTATCGGACCCTTTCATGGTAAGTAGCAATAACTAAATAATAATCATGGAAGCAGGGATTAGTGGCCAGCTGGAGAGCCGGCATTAACTGATCAGTTTCTTGTCCTGTATTACCGTAATTAAAGGAATTACACTGCTCCCTCCCCGATGGCGGTGAGGACGGTTAATGGACGTTTCACTCCATAACCAGAGGTCCATGTGGTCCGGTAGCATCAGGTGTGGGGGGGGGGGCAGTGCATTTACACACAAACAAGATCGGTTCAAACTACAATTCATCGTGAGTCAGCTTTTCTTGCCATATGTGTCTGGAAAAAAACTCCATGTGCAAACCACCCGCTCCACGTTTCATGTCTGGATTAAATTGGATGTCTTAAGGGCATCTTTTTGTGTAAAACCCACCATTCGCACTCCCGCTAGCAGAGAGAGTATGTTTTGGTAGACTTATGTTTGCAATGAAATTATTTTTCCCCCTTTTGCTTAATAATAGCTGATTTTCCTTTTTGTGATATTATAGAATCTCAATCGCATTATACGGCCTATATGATTGTGCTATATAAATCAATAACTGGCTTCCAAAACAGAGCTAGTTATTAACATATTTGGTATTTTCAGTTCTGTATTTATAGTAGCTGAGAATACTATATATATGCCTTTAAAACCATGACTAAATTTAAAACAAAAACCTAAATGACCTGTAAAAAAAAAATAAAAACAATTGTGTCTTTATAGAGAAACAGGGGAATAGCAGTTGAAGAAAGGCATAGCAAAAACATGAAAATTGCCCTGGTCCTTAAGGGGTTAACTATTTTTTCTATTTTTCATATGGAATAACATGACGCAAAATATAAAGATTGACCCTTTTTTTGGGAGCTTTAAGGACAGTTTTTTTTAATGACCTAATCCATGTCCATTTTTTTGTATCCTCTTTGATTAGTGTTGGTCGGGTATTAGAAATAAGCTAACTGTATTCTGTGATTGCGGTTCTTTTTTCCCTGGTTAATAATTACTAATCGGTGAGAGATAACGGCTTGCAGTCTACAAACCAAGTCCATTTATTGATCTGTTCTGAAGAGGAGGTTTCTCTGCGATCTGCGGTAGATAAAACGGCATATCCTGAAAATCAAATCATCGGTACCGCTATGATACGTGCCGGTTGTCTAAAATCCCGCATTATCCTTTTGTCACACACTCCCCGTTGACTCTTATCACATCGTCACATTGTATCGGAACAGTCTTCTGGTGCACATCTGCTAACAGAACATTACAGCAATCTATCGAAGATAAAAGCTGTCTGTCTGGCTGATGTTTCTATATTTTTGCATAATAAGCCATTTAGACTTGTATTTCCAGTCTCCCTAACATAACGACACATGCTTTTCCTGATTTTACTGCGTTTTGTTATTTTAACTTCAAGCTAGTGCTGAATGTCAGGAGAGAATGTGTGTGTATGTATGTATGTATGTGTATGTATGTATATATATATATATATTATAATTGGTGTGTGCATGCGCAAAACCAGTAGAGATCAGTACTGTGTGACCCCTCTTTGTTCGTATTTTTGGGACCATTGCCTTATTCCGTTGATGATGACGGCAGAAGTCTTTGGCTCCAAAGGTGGAGAGTCCTTTCTCGCAGTTGCCTCATGGAGATACGGCAAAGACTCTAATTGCAGAAACTTTGTTCAGATATCCCCTGCCCGGTCACTAAGTTATGGATGTAGTTAGCTGAATCCTCCATACTATTGGGACCTTCTTTACCCCGTAGGACGTACTTATCGCAAATATCGATGAATGACCAAATCTGATGGGTTTCATGGCTTGTAATGCGGAGCGCTGGTTTAAACGTTCAGTGTTGGTAGAAGCGCGGTTTCACTGGAGCTCAGGGTTCCTGCTTGTGTTTGTGGCCCGCAGCGTTCTATAAAAGCTGTGATCAGATGTGGAAGCAGAGCGTCTGGACTTCAGCCATTTCCAGTCATCTAGCAACAAAGCACCTGAAAGATGGCGGCCTACTGACCTTATCTGGAGCAAAAGCCGCATTATCTGCTACCCCAGGTTAGTATTAACAAAACGGTATAGCCGCATGATAAATTTGTGGTGGTCTCCTGTTCACACGTATCCAGTGTGTGTGTGCACGCACGCATTTGTGTGTGTGTCTGTGTGTGTGTGTGTGTATATGTATGTATGGTCACATTTGTAACTTTCCCAATTAATTGGTGTGCAAGATTTGTGTCGGAATATGCTCGCTGTAGATGTGTTCTTTATCACCAACTGGTCTTAAAGTGCCGGTGCCACGTTTTAGTTCAAACCTTTTGGTTTAACCATTAGTACACCGCACCAGAGCATGCAGAGTCTCTTTGCAATATTTAAGTAACTTTTGTACATTCGCTTTGCAACTGCTTGTCTTTAAATATTCCTTAGTTTACGGTTTTTAGATATAAAAGATAGCAAAGTTTATGATATAAAGCCACCCTAGCGAACTGGTCTGTAGCTTCTGTCCCAGTTAGGTTTCCTCTGAAGGTCATAGTCTTTACATAACGATTAGATGAGTAAACAGAACTTTACGCTCCATGTCTGTCTGGTGTTTTACGCAAACCGTTCCGAATAATCATCGTCTTTTGATCTTAAGACTGGAAGCATTGAAGAAGTTTTATTATTTTTTTGCAAAGTTCTTTGAACATTTTTTTTTGTTCTGTCCCCTAAATGATTTAAAAGTCTCCTGTGATGTTTCCAATCCCGAGCCTCCCCCTACAAACATCTGCACTTCATTATTTCTGTAAGACGGGATTGTTTGCGAAAGAATAATTGTGCAATGCTTCCGTATTTCATTTAATTAAAATACAGTAATTATATAAAGATGTATTGAATCAAACCCCCCCCCCCCGAAATACTCCCTTCCAAAAATAAATAAATAAATCAACCTTTCAGATTTTCTGTTTAGTTGTTATGAATATGTTATCATAGTTAGTATTTTATGGAGAAAAAAATAAATACACACTAAATTAAACTGCATGTTGAATTTCTGTTCCAGGGCTGGTAGTAGAACTAGACTACTAGGTTCTAGTTCTAGGCTCTGCCACCAAAAGTGGACTTGATATTAACCAGCAGACTGTAAGAACCTGTAACGGTTTTTAAATACGTGTAATGGGACGCTTCTTTAGCTGTAAAGCTCATTATCAAGCGCTCATAAAACATATTATAAAGATTTAAAAACTTTTAAGCAGCTAGCCGGGTGACGGCCGGCCATGCTGGGATATACTGTACTCAAAGCATGTACAATGTTTAGTAGCAAGTATCTTTATTTTTACATTGTTGTTATGATGGTGGTGTTATAGTGTGTGTGTTTGAGTTGTAATATAATGTTAAATCTGTTATTGCGCATATTGTGGTAGCGTTCTAATATATTTATCTTATTTAGGAATGGTGGGTTACGGTATGGCAAAGGCAACCGTGCATCAGCTTTGTCAGAGCCTCGGTGAAGATAAAAGCGGCTTGCCA
The DNA here is from genome assembly GCA_009364415.1 of Spea multiplicata. Lineage (NCBI taxonomy): Eukaryota > Metazoa > Chordata > Amphibia > Anura > Pelobatidae > Spea > Spea multiplicata. The sequence goes on along the minus strand of VKOC01021144.1, from coordinate 8,958 downwards.
GCTAATTCTTCTGCCGTCGCTATATTACCGTAAGTATTGCAAGTGTCAGGAGAGATTGCCTTGGAGGGTAAGAGAGTAATGGGAGATATAGTAGAACCCTACTTTGCTTAAACCCCCCCTTTTCTTCTTACCTAACTTTTTTGTAAAACTGTGTTTAATTTAATTGTCACCCTTGGGGATTATAGTTTTTTTTACACAAACACGACCCACCATCATTTTCAGATCTCTGATAAATAAATAAATCTCATTGTGTCCGACAAACGCAGGTTAGACTTAAATCAGACAGAATGGCTGCTGTCTTTATATCCAACGCAGCTCTGTTTCTTTACTTTATGCAGTGAGTGATACAAAGTATCTCTTCCGTATGTCCGCGGTACACTTTAATAAGCTTATCTGTGCCTCTCATAGCGTTACCTTGGATACACCGGCCAATAGATCTTCGATGCCAGACGCAGACTTCAGTTCCTGGACACCATTAGACTTTATCGCTGAGTGAGTACACGACATTACCTTATCGCCGCACAGAGCTCCTCTGCACACTATGTTCTACTCATTGTATCTTTTTCTCTTTCGTTTGTTGTACATCACATTTTTTTGGTACAATTTAATTATTATTATTTTTTTATTTATTCAGCGTTGAGCAGGTCCAATATGAGATTATAAATGACCCTTGAATTATTACTACACAGAGAGCCTTTACACAGTCCTCCCTGGTGGCATTGGTCCAACTCAGTCCTGAAAGCACATGATCAAGCATATTAATCATAGAGCAATTCAGTATATATTATCATGATTTTTTTTTCTTTGGGGGAGTCTTTTAGCGCTATAGATGGACATCCCTAAATGTGCCTCTACAGCTGCTTCATAAAGCATTTTCTAAGACTTGTGTCAAGATGAGTTTCATCACACAGAAGAATCCTTGGTTATGGTACGAGGTTTTCTGGTAATACAGAGAGTTTGGTGCATAGGGTTCTTTAAATATCACAATTCTAAGATCTAGGGAAACCTTTCATTCTTACTACCAGCAACGTTTGTGGTAGCTCATTCATTCATGACCAAAAGTATGTGGATACCCCTCCTAATTGAGTTTTGGTGTTTTGAGACACACACTCTTTCCTAACAGTTCTATAAAGTCAAGCACGCAGATCTCCACAGATAAACAAGTTGGTTTATGAAATGTTTGCTTAGCTAGACCTGTCCTGGTCTAAAGCAGAGGAATTGGGACACTGTCTTAATAAATTTTTAATAAGGCTCTAATAGTGACTTCCGGTTGAGATTTTCTATCATTAGACTTCTCCCGTGGGATACACTAACAACCAATTTCCTTAAACAACCCTGCCTGTCAAATTCTAAAAAGATTGTAATAAAAATGCAGCTGAATAGGGAACAGAGAGGCATTTCGCCTGTATAAATATTGATTTGTCAGGGCAATGCAGAGTGTCAGCTGTAAAGCCCACCACCACTGGACTCTGGAGTAGGTGAAACATGTTCTGGAAGTCTCATGGATGGATCTGGTTTGGCAGAGGGCAGGAATATGCTACTTGTTGGCATGCATAGTGCCTACTGCAAAGTTTGGTGGAGTAAGGATAATGATCTGGGGATGTTTTTCAGGGTTTTGGGGGCCTTAGTTCCAGTAGATCTTAATGCTGGATAATGCTGTGCCCCAGTTTTGTTTGTTTTTTTCCTTCTTCGGAATACTGATTTTTCCTCCCTTTGTTTTTTCCACTTCTTCTCCTTATCACAGAACCTTTTTCAAATGGACCACAGGGAATGAAAGGCCAAAGTCTGGAAGTCTTATTCAAGTGATCACCGAAAAAGGGAAGACTGAACTAATTCCAGCAAATCTGTGAAGAATGCCAGCCTCTGTAGATTGCCCCATATACACACACACACACATATATATATATATATATATATATATATATATATATAGCAATGGCTATATTCTACCAACTCGGTTAACTGCCAGATTTCTGCAAAGTAATTCCTACAAACCACTGCATTCAGTTATGTATCTTGTTGTAAACCATATTCTAGGTAATCCAATGGAACTGTTTACATTACATTATTTTGTTAAAAACATGTCGATATTTTTACTGAAATGCGTGTTTTTAAAATAAATCTGTTTAAAGTGAGGCATTTAATTTGTTTCATAAGTTGAATTTGGATGAATTTTGTTACTCTTTGTATTTAAATAGTGCAAAAGTTATTCAAGCTCATCAACCTTCTTAGTACATTTTTCCCTTATATTTACTAAGCCAATAAGTCTAACCTTTGAGTTTCAACCACATATGAGATATGCTGTTCTCCTCCTGGGCCCACAGCAGTCTTGTTTTTTTTGATCGCTCGTGAGTTATGGTGGGTAAAGCCTTCACTCACGGACAGCTGTTTCATCCTTAATGGGACTCGTCAGGTTGTGATACTGGCTTAACACTTGAGGCTTGGGGTACCCAAAAAATACCATTACATAAGTTATGGTGGGTAAAGGTGATGGAAAACCCTTCCACTAAAATTGAGGGGGTAGCAGAAGCATTATTAAACACTCATCAATAGACAAGCCAAAAGGCTTGTTTTTCCCTTAGAAATCTCATGGTGCTGCCACAACCACAAAGGATTCTGGGTAAGTGCTTGCAAATAAGGTCAACAATGATCACCTTTTGCCTTTATATCCACTTTATACATGGATCCCTTGAGAGTAATTGCCTGCTGTACAAGACAGCCTTTAGACAAAACTCGGGTAAGAGGTGCAGAAGCCTGATCACTGCTCATGGACAGCTGTTTCGTACATGGAACCGTTATGTTTGAGGTCAAACACTAAAGGGCTGCTGTACAGCATTGCTGATCAGGTCAGTTATCTTTCAGCATCATCTTCTGAAACATAATAGTTAGACTCCAGTCTTTGAACAGAGATCGAACTACCAGCTTAGCGTATCTGACGGTTTCCAGGATTCAGTATGCCTGCGTGCTGGCAACTCATCCATAGAAATGAGTATAGAAATGTGTTCGCCCTTAACGATGTATAAACTAATTGACGTTTCAGCTCTACTTTAAATTTATGGTTTAATGAATAAACACCATATCAGGTGGAGAAAGATTTTCCAATTGGTGTCTGCATCATTCGGGTTATACCAGCTACAGGTAAATAATGGTGTGATGAAATATTCTATCTTGCGAATAACTGCCCATTATGCTGGGTTTCTTTCTTCTGTTTGCCCTTGGTTATTGTCCCTGATGTAACTATGAATTCTGAATAGTTCATAGTTTCCGTAACATTCTCACGTTCATTATGTGTATATATATATATATATATACATACATATAATGTAGGTAAATAATACAATACATATGTTGGTAAATGTATTTTTTCAACTCACTGACTTTAGAATCTTGGGAATTTTTTTTAAGATGACAGAAGCGATGTAGGTATCGGCAGTTATCTATGAGCTAAATGGTCTGCCATCTGGCGTTTACACGTTGTAAAGGCACTTGGGTCTTATGGAACTGACCCTGAAGAGAAAGTCCTCTCCAGGTAAATATGAAAAATGTTCAGCCACTAGATGTCTCCAGCATTCCACACAAATCTGACTACAAACCCGACTTGCACAAAACCTATAGCTCAGCTCAGAAGTGTTCATAGAAATACAGCCATTGCCATTGTAAAACCATTGCTAAGTAGACATTATTTGTAAATAATTTGGTGATAATTTTCAAAGGTTACCTAGGTATTTAATCAGATTTAAGAGTAAATACAGTTTAGTCAAAGAAAAGCGATGTTCTTAAACGGAAGCTCATATAGGCTTTGGGTTCTTGATTAGATCACCCGAGGGCACCGCTCCAGTCTTGGGAACAGAGGCCTTGTGCCATCAGATTAGAAAAATGCATTAAAAATGTCTGAGATATCCAGCATTTCTTTTAGCCCAAATTTCCATTGCTATATTTTTACTTTAACACCTTATTGACGTACAGGTACGTCCACAAAACAATGAGGCAAGATGCTCCTTAGAACTTACCTGTACGTCCTGCCTTTTTCGCATTGGCAGGTACATCTGTATCAAGCACCAGTAAACTATTATATAAGGAATGCCTGATCACAGGATTGAGCATTCCCTTCTAAGAGCTCTCTATTGTCAACATTTACCAGAAGGTCATCTGAGGAAAAGAGAGATGATTCCTCCCCATGCTGGCTGATCACAGTGTGGTCGGTGCATGGGAGATCGAAAGAGAGGAGAATGAGAAACAAAGTTTCTCCCTCTTCACAGAAAGTAAAAAAATCTCTATTCATTTTGCATTGAAAACAGTGCAAAAAAATATATATTTTATTAAAAAAAATGTTTGCCACGGCATCCCAATTGTCCTAGTGCTAGTAAAAAAAATTTTTAAATGCCCTTCACTACTCTCAAACCCTTTAAGCCAGTATTAATGAAAATAGTACAATTTTGGGTAATGTAGGGATGGATGCCCTCTAGAATATAAACCAAAATATGTATGTGGGGCATTCCTGTCATCTGGGGATGTCATTGTTCAGCAGTATCACCTACTGCATAAAAGACGTTACAAGCGAAATTGCAAATACAGCACTATAATTATATTTTTGATGTGTTTCTATGGTTTCAAAAGAAAACTCTTCTTGTCCTGATGTACTCCTTTTGTGGGTACACTAAAATAGGAAAAGGGGTACTTTGATTAAAGCAACCTATGGTAAAAATGGTACTAAGAAACCTTGGTACCGAAGAGATTAGGCAAAGGTAGGACAATGGGCGGTCCCTAAACCCATTGAAAACAATGCATTTTGAGCCCGTGCATGTACGGACTTTGTCATTAAGGGGTTAAAACTAGTACTAAAAATCCACGATAACCATTTTATCAGAATGAAATAAAGCAGGTAGCCAGCTGGCTTGGCACCGACTCTGATGTAATATGAGCGTCCATTAACTTTTAGGGGAAGGCACACACATAGGTAATTGAGGTGGACTTTGGAAGCCACAATGCTTTCGGGCTCTGAGCCAAACCCAGTTGTGTCTATAATTGAGTTCTATATTGGATTGGAGACGGTATAACGTGAAACAGAGAATTACTCTGTCACTCTTGGGATAAACTTGCTGTGATTGTGAGAGACAGACAGCACTGGAAAAATATATATTTATGTATTGTAAAAGTTTGGCTTTTCTGATTTTTGTAATATTAATATTAATACTGTATACTTTACAACTGTACTGTATACCTAAATGCATATTAGATAAATTGTAAGGCAAATTCTGCCTCCCACCATACCCTAACCTAACCAAGCTAGACTTTTAATTTAGATTTATATAGGAAGGGAATATGTTTAAAGCCCACCACCTGCAGGATAGACATTTATATGCTACCACGTTGTATGTTCCTTATGTGCTCAGATATACAATAACCCTGATTGCTAGGCGGTAAATTTGGGTTTTAATTAATAAAAAAATGGCCTGTATATTAGGTGATTTTTAAGAAAAAATAATACAATAATAATAATTTAGTGTCTCCGGGGCTCTAAATGTTCCAGGGCTCACGCAAGTGATATGGCGAGGTGGCAGAAAAGATCTACTGGTAGGTACATTAGGCACAAGAATACCAGTAAGTAAAAGAATACCAAGGAACCATAAATATAAGGTTTTTAAGATTAATTATCTGGAATAAAAAGCTAGGCTTATTTGGCCATTTGGTTTCTGATCTACAAAGTGGCAAATCTATATAACAGATAACCTTTAAGTTTAAAAAAAAAAGAGTAAATGTCTGAATAAAAACCCCAGACAAGCATAATGCGGTCCAGAGGATTAATGTAGTAACCCTCATCTAAAGGGGATTAATGAGAACATGGTGACCAAGAAGAAGAAGAAATTGAAATGCTCATCTATTTAATTATCTGAAACTAGAAAAAAAACGTTCTACTCTGGTGTATAGGAAGGGTTAAATCACCAGTTCCTAGAACAATTTTCATATTTTGGAAAACGGTACAGGGCTTTACATAACAAAATACAAAATAATTTATGAATAATAACAAGCGATTTTTATCAATGTATTTCCTTTTGTGAACGAATACATTTTTATACATTAACCTCTCCACGTATTTTTGGGGGGATTTCTGGATAACAGGCTTTATACAATTAAATTTTTTACATATTTACACGAAACAATGGTCCGCTTTCTGTGTCACTTTGGGATTGGCACCTTACTACCTTTTTATGAAGCTTTTCTGTGCAATGATTACCCTATCGGGTTAGCCAGGCAAAGGGGTGACGCGACTCTAATTTCATATACAGGATTAGGAATAATGAGGGCAGCAAGTCTTGGCTGCCATAGAAACACATTTTAAAGTATGGAATACAGCTCACAAATGGAAATGTTTCACAGACTCCCCCCTTTTTCAACAGAATGTCTAATTATATTTTGGGGTAGACTTAAAAAGGGATATGATACAATGTAAAATGAACACATTTGAGGTCAAATAATACTTTTGATTTTAATGTATTTTATTAATGGCAGCAGATATGATTCCGTGACACTTGACACAAAAACAGTTATTACATGTAATTATATTGAAAATATATTTTTTGTAATTTTTTTTCTAATATAAACATACAACATTTGTATGTAGTTATTTATTTAGAGGTTCGGATCCAGTACTATTTATGCTGATGTTAGTTATAAAAAAATGTTAGATTTAGCAGGGTAGGTGGAACAACACATTTAAAATGGATCTTAGGACTAACCTCACATCCAATGGCAGAACCACCGCCCTCTTCCAGCTACTAATACCTCTCACTATACATCCCAGCACAATGATTGCTTTTTCCCCAATGCGTTATTTCATTGTCTGCTTAACTTTAAGCCCTGAGAAATAATTACTATATTATATAGTATATCCATATTCTGCCTTGGGATTTTTGTGTCCCAAGTGCACTTTTTTACATTTATCAACATTAAACTGCAGTTACTCAAGTTACTTTCATTTTGGCTTATTCAACCAGGGTATGTGTTCATGTACGCTATTAGTATTAAAGAGTCAATAATGACTTCATATGCATACATTTTGCATGAAGTAACAAAATGTTCTATATGCAAAATCACCACTAACAACTGGGGCATCAGCAGGGTTAACATTAACTTTCTTCATCCAAAGTGAGAGTTGGATAGCTGCCACACCAGAAATATACCATTTACTCTTCTTGTAAATCTCTGCACTAGGAACCTGATAACTACAGAAAATGGAATTGCTTTATAGACACCTCACACACACACATACACACACTTATTTCAAAAGAATGTCTACATTTAAAAATACTTATTTTTAGTAGACTAAAAAAAATAGGTGATACAATGACAAATAACAAATGTAAGGGCAATTACATACCATTGATTTGACATTTTATCACATGGGTGAATAGTATTGCAATGCCAAGGCCAATGCGGTGCCCCAGTCATTGCAATGACTAAATATGTAACCCAATGATGATTTACTAGATGGTTATACAAGATTTTAAATACCGTATTTGCTCGAATATAAGAGATGCTCCTCGTTTTATAATCTATGTCATTTTATAATCTGACCTCAAATAGAGGTCTGGCTGTAAGACTAAGATCCAGATCCCGCGCAGCGCTGCAGGGGACCTAGATCCCCCTCTCTGGCAGCTGGTGGACGTCTGCACGATGCAGGCAGACAACCTCTGCTCCTGCCCGGCACTTCCGTCGGGGCTTCTATGATGGAGTGCAGGCGTGACATGACCTTCATTTTAAGGACATTCGGTGCCAAGTCAGTTTGGTATGGAGGCCATGCCCAGCTAATGGCCCGGTTATAAGGAGCCTGAACTACCACCCCAAGCCTACAACTAGTTGGTCTAGGCCAGAATATGCTACTGGTGATAGCAACCACAAATGTCAAATTACATTAAAAATGGAGTTGTTCCGGATGAACAAATATAGTGGAATATCTAGAACAGCTTAGACCCTAGGGATTTAGTTTAGGGGTAGGTGGTGAGTGTGGTGTCACTGTATTTTCAAGCAAAGTTATATTCTGCAACTCTTTAAAAAGACAAAGACAAATCTGCTGTTTTGAATTTTATGTTTACTCACCCTTTTCAACTTTTTTAATGTGTAGCAATCGATGTGATGGAAAATGCCCACGTCACCCCCACTAGTGTCTGAGATTGAGAAGCAAACAAAATCTCTTTTATTTGTGGTTTTTTCACCTTGTGTTTTTAATTGTGTTGTTAAGAATCTTCCATGAGTTTGAAATCATGTAAATTTTGAATCTATACATAATTTCCATATTCCTGGCTCTTCAAATATTTGTAGATGTCATGTGAATACTAAGTAAAGAAAAGAAAAAAATAGCAAGTAAGAAAAGAAAGATTAAGAGAAAAAGAAAGGGAAGGAAGGTATTTAAATCACTCTAAGAAATCTTGTATGTATTATTTATTTCATTTGACAAAGATGTTCTATATATGCATACTGAACAATCTGTTGTGAGCATAAAAATGTATAGTGAAGCTACATTATGATATGGTTGCTGGCCTTAAAATGCCTCGCAATCGCCAGATACCGAGTGCCGGGACATGCCGAAAGTGATTAGGGAGCACGGAAGCTGAGGTCTGAAGTGCCAGACCTCGAGCTCCCTAATGTTGGGCTAGTTAGAGGGAGGTCATGATCTCCTCAACTAGCCCTGATCAGCGGGCACCTAACTCGGCGCGGCCCTGAAGACCGGCCCAGGGGAGACGGCTTCTCCGCTCGCCCCTACCCTAGAGATACGTGGCTTCGTGGGGAATCGTGATTCTCCGGCTTGGTAAGTTTCAGTACCCGGTGTATAAGACGACCCCCGACTTTTGAGAAGATTTTCATGGGTTAAAAAGTCGTCTTATACACCGGAAAATACGGTAGTATGTCTACCCCAGGGCCGGCCTTTGGGGTGTGCGACCTGTGCGACCGCACAGGGCG
>VKOC01021143.1:0-14785 GCA_009364415.1 Spea multiplicata | reverse complement strand
AAAAGAAAGTTTCTTAATAATGCTAATTGCAATAAAGTAAACGTAAGGTCTGGAAAATTGCTGTTTCATAATTGGGAACTCTTATTTTCTAGAACCAATGTGTCAAAAAATGTATTTTAGACATGCAGCACCATAACTTTAAAATCTCATGTTAAGCTAGTTTAAAGTGTAAAGTTAAATAATATTCACCATCATAGACTTCCATCAACAATAACTATTTCACACTTATAGCCCGTGGCTTTTGCAATAGATAAATAGATACAATAAAAACAGTGTAACTTTTAGAGCTATAGAGTTTTAAGATCTTGTGATGAATAATGACAAATTTTAACATGTTTGATGGGCCACAGGAGATAATGACTAGTATAATTGCTGAACTTACACCCTAAATGGTAGTGAATTAGGGATAACAACAAATGCAAAGGATTTGGGAATTATGCAGTTAGGAAACAATGTGCAATGTCAATCAGCAGTTGCTAAGGCCAGCTAGGTATTTTCATGTATAAAAAGGTGCATCAATTCACGGCATAAAAATATAATTTTGCCCCTTTATAAATCAATGGTAAGACCACACTTTGAATATGCTGTGCAATTTTGGGCACCTATTCTATAGAAGGATATTATAGCGCTAGAAAGGGTGCAGAGGCGGGCTACAAAATTAATAAAAGGAATGGAGCACTATAGTTATAAAGAAAGGTTAATTAATTTAAATCTGTTTAATTTTAAAAAACGGCGTCTCAGAGGGGAGAATATATTTATATAATGATAACATTATATAAATATATTCGGGGCCAATACAAACCATTGTGTGGAAATCTATTCATAAACAGGACTATGCATAGGACACGTGGTCACGCATTTAGAGTGGAAGAAAGGGGATTTAGTCTAAGGCAGAGGAAAAGGTTTTTTACAGTAAGGACAATAAGGATGTGGAATTCTCTGCCTGCGGATGTAGTTTTATCAGAGTCTGTACAGATATTTAAACAACAATTGGATGGATACTTACAAAAACATAATATTCAGGGATATAATATTTAAATTATGGGGAAACAGCTTCTTGATCCAAGGAGAGGTCTGACTGCCATTCTGGGGTCAAGAAGGATTTTTCCCCCTAGTTTGTGCAAAATTGGAAAGAGCCAAAACTGGGGTTTTTTGCCTTCTTTTGAATCAACAGCAAGAAATTAACAGATATGGGAAAGGCTGAACTTGATGGACGCGTGTCTTTCTGTAGCCTATCTAACTATGTAACTATGATAACTTTAAATCACTGGCAGGAAAAAGAAATTAAACCGCTTTCTGCACATGTAAATAGGAGGTCTTGTTAGACTTACCCCCCAAACACACACACATGGAACTTTCACCAAGCCAGTGCTGGTCTGAACTGGCCTTGAGTTTTATGCAAGCCAAGTAGCTGGGAGGGTGCAGGAAGAGACAAATGCATATGGGGGATCCTGCAGTATCCTACTGTGCATTTGCATTCATTGGAAGGAATCGCTAAGCTATTGGATGCATTAAAGTGCATTTTTCCCAGTGTTGCATTAGAAACACTAATCTATGCAAATTCTATAGGACAGCTACCTCAGCGGGTTGCATATAGTTTCTACAAGTTCTAATAAAGTAGATAGTACCTGCCAAGTCCCACAGACATTAATAAGAACTTTGGCAGCCATATTAGCAGCAAAATAAATGGACTGTATTGGCAGCCAAAAAACTACCATTTAGTAAAATCTACTGTATAATTGCTGACCTGATAAAGTAGGAAAGTTTCGGTTTAGGAGTAGTTCATGCTAAATAGTCAGTTCTATGGTTGCAGTGTTTTTGAAGATCTTTGTAAAATACAGAAAATGTATCCCTAAAATAAATATTTCAATATTTCTATGATATATTGCAACAGTAAACATCCAAATATATCAACATATTTCAGATCATGTCATCATGTTGCAAGCAGGCAGTGGGATTGGCTCTATACTGTAGGTAGATAAAGTCCTTTCCAATACATTCATTTATTTATCTATGTCTCCATGTACACGTCCAGGTACAGCTAACTTGCCTTTTAAAATATTTTTTCTTAACTACGTTTGCTTTGGTATTAGCCTGCATAATTGTATTTGTAAAAAATAAGAATCTCAACAGAATACTAACCATGTTAACAAAATAGGGTAATTTGTAACATTTCTACCATTTTGTAAGTGGATTTGATGTCCATTTACATTACAGGAGAAATATTTTCAAGTGCTCTGTGGTGTACTTGGGGGTGTCTGTCCCAGGTGCCAATTATCAGGGGTTGCCACACTGGCCAAATTCCCTCTGTGTCAATGTCTCCCTACTGCTTCCACGTCCCTGTCTTCTTTCTCAAGAGTTCCATTTGCCTCTTCTTGTTCTTGTGTTATTTTTTCCTTATGTCTTCTTCTTTCTTCTTACGCTTCTAAAAGGGTATAACCTCCATGCACACCCTCTTCCTCAAATAGAGAAACAGGGGATAGGCTGTGCTCGTGGCTCCCCCTTTAGCGGAAGTACTCTAAGAGAACAGAATAATAATGATGGATTCACAAAATAAGAGAAGCTGAGTCTCATAGGGAGACCTGGCTTAGTTCTTAGAGCAGGTTATCTATTTTTTTAAAAGAACGGCCTCCACCTTCCAGAATGAAATACCTTGCTCGGCTTTCAACGACTACGAATTCTACAGTGTGGTCTAGATATCACCAATATATGAATATATAAAAAGACTGTAAACAAATATTTCCAAGTTCTCAACCAACCATTACTTAGATCAGGCAACCTATATAATATAATATTCTGACACAAATGGACAGTGTTACAGATGCAAGGGACAGAACCAACTTAGACCTTTTACACTATAAGATGCTTAATGTCATGCTTAATGCTGAAGTCAACAACTAAATATTCCAACACAAATACAGTGTTCTGAACATTTCTTTCTTTTTTTACTATCAAAAATTGAAGTGACAGACCTTGCGCTCCCTAATGTTGAGCGAGCTACAGGGAGATCGTGATCTCCCAACTAGTCCTGCAGGCTGCAGCTGCTGATCAGGTGGCTGTGCCCCCCCAGCTGCACCTGAGGGACAAAGGTAAAGATAGGCGGGATCGACAGTGGGAAAGAGACCCAAAATCGGGACAGTTGGGGGACATGCATATGTACAGTATTGGCTTCCTGGTCTCTGATGTATGACCAAATAATACTGACAATCCGAGGCCTGTGAGACTGTCTATAATAAACTATAGAATATATATATATATATATATATATATAAACACACACACATATATATATTTATATATATATATGTATATATTTATTGTTTTCAATAAAAAGGCCAAGGTCCATAGATACTCTGAAATTTAATTAGTAAAATACCTCCAAAAATATGGACAGTTTAGTTCTGTTTTATAAAATACATGTAGAATGAAAGTAAAATATTCAGCTTGGCTTACCATCATCACTTTGTGTTAAAATCGATTCAAAATAGGTTCCGAATATGATCACACAAACTATGTAATTCCTGTACCTCAGTAACATTTTCTGTCAAACTTTACTCGGGACAGATCTGAAACGAGAAGAGGGGAAAAAAAAAAGAAACTTAGAAGTGACACATTCATTTATCATTCATTTAAATGGCTGTCTCGTTGTGACTTTTTCGATTCAGTTCATCATCAGTCACTTGTATCAATAATAGTCTAACTGCTGTTATCCAGTGAAGTAGGCAGTATGACTTCACTTACTGCCCTCCAGCAATTCAACACAAAGGTTTTCTGATAACAAATCCACAGTAAACACTAGCTTTTGCTTTTTTATACTTAACGTTAAAAGGTGTTAAATCAATCTCTAACAAAACTGTTGTTTTGAAGATTTTGGTCTTGAGATGAAACCTTTAACTCATGCATCACTTATTAACACTCGGAAAAGAAAGGAAAATACAGCATTTATGTCAGAGTATCCCTTGCATCTAGGGATATAGATTCAATATAGTACAATGTTATTTTCTTGGAAAATAAGAAAGGTCAGTGTTTAAGTTTAGGTTGTACTGCATTGGGGGAAAAAGGTAATAAATCAGTTAAAAATGGCTGGTAATTACATTGGAGGAAAGGGATTATACATCTCAAAAGAATTACACTAAGGAGGTGTATCTATAGTTTATAGTGTCCTACTATTACAAAATTAAATTAAATGTTGTTAGAATTTATACCTGGAATGTGTTTACTCCTTAAGGACACAATCACTAATATAATGGCATTATATGCACATGTCAAATATGCTAGAGGTAAATATAGCACAAGCAATTGACTTGCGGTCCTCATATAGATTACAACCAAAACATAGATAAAAAAGTATACATTTGATATCAGTCAATGCATCTGGACCTACATCTATTTTTAACTATTTTAGTTTTTTGCATTACAATCCATGTGATGGCCATTATTGAAATACTTGTGTCAATTATCCAGGCTGCAGTATGAGGTCTCTGTAGTCAGGATTGAAGAAGTATTGAAACAGAAAAATCATAAAGATGCATAAGAAGGTAACACGGCGAATGCCTTACATTTTCACAACTATTTTAATGGCAACATATTTAAACTGTTAAATTCTAGGTTTTTAGATATGCGACATTGTCCAGTGACATAACAGGAAACAATCAGAACTTGTATTTGAGAAGTTCTTTACGTGATTTTAGTTTTATGTAAAATTCTGGAAATCTAATTTATTAATGTAGATGCAAATTCAGACTTTAATCTGAACATTCATAAACAGCTAGAGCTAATAAGCACAGAGATCAAAACATATCAATACAAATCAACGTTGCATGGTAATTATCACTTGGGGATGTATTTGTTTAAATACCCACCAACCACCTTCTCCTTAGGTAACAGTTGCATGCAATATACTAAGAGGTTTCAGCCAAATAGCGCATGAAACGTTACCTGTCAAAATCTTATACACATATCACGTTAAATGGCTCTCAATTCAGATATCGCGAGAATTCTTACGTAGCCCACTGATGGAATTTGAAAGTTGAGCATTCACTATGTCAATCAGTAAAATGTTCCTAGTACTTGCTTCACATTTCCTTTTTTGCATTAGAATTGATCTCTATACAGAAACTCTATGATGTTTACAGCTGTTCTTCTAGGTTACGATTCATTGGATACATAAAAATTCACACTAATACAAAAAGCCTTGTATAAAAATGAAAATGCATTCCATTGTCTGTGTTCATTTTCTTGTGGGCGCCTTCTTAAAAACTGTAAATTACTGCAAAATTCTTCAAAACTTTCTCTAAAACTTTCTCTTTTCTAAATATAAAGATTTCTAAAGATAATGTGGCTAATGTCCTTTAAAGGTTAGACATCTTTAAAAAGAGAGAAACTCATTGGAATGCAGGAAATGCTGTAAAGCCTGACAAAGGCTTTTCTAACACAAAGAAAAGAATTGTGTGATATTTTTCTTGTAAAAAATGAATACAAATTTAAGCAAAAGTAGGTAATAGGTAAGGTCTTTATTATTTTTTTTAATTATTTTGCATCTATAAAAGCAAAGACATTTTGTTTCTAATACGAGTTGAACCTAGAACCATCTGTCATACCTTTCAGGTAACCATTGCAAGGACAACAAGAACAGCAAATGAAGTCCCACATCGGTCTAGTACATGGGTGTCCAAATTTTTTCCTGAGGAAATGTATGTATGTGTAGGTCTCACTCATTTTTCATTGAGAGAAAAACGGCCTTCTAGTTGTGTAATGCATGATAATACAGGGTGAAATTAGCAAAAATGCAAAAGCACAGCCCTGCTCCCCGCCCATTTTTTCTTTAAACTCCAATTAACGTCAGCAGGACCGCCCACCGACATTAGCGGGACCTCCCACCGACGTAACGGGACCACGCGCTGGCGTCAGTGTGCAGTCTTGGCCGCGTCCCGCGAAGGAAGGCGACGGGTAGCCGGAGCCCAGGTATGGTAGAAAAAGGAAATGTTTTTTGGCCCATTTGTACATGTTTACCCTTTAATGATACTTAAGAACAAGACTGATAAGTGAATCCAATGTTTTGGCCATCCAGTCTATTTAAAACTACTAATATCATAATGCTAAGTTGTAACAAAAACAAATAATGTTGTAAGAGATCTGAAGGTGTTTAGGAAAGATAATGAGTTCCAACCCTAAAATATGGACAAAGAAGGATCATCTGCCAAAGCAATCCAATAACAAATATTATTCGTCTATCATTAAAATCCATATTTTGTATGTTCAGTTTTTAGGGCTTATCAGAAAAGATGGTAGAGGTTAATAGAGTGAAGGAATTTAAATGTAAAGCTATCCTAAACATAAGGATCAAGCTTTGAGGTTTTTATAGCAAGAAAAATGGAGAGGCTAGGGGCCAAATGGTTTTTGTTTGCTTTAAAAGTCTATATTTCTTAAAAACCCAAGCTAAAAGCATAAAAAAACAAGTAAGCAGATTGGAATAAGCCCCATTTTCTGATGATATTCCCCAAGAATAATAACACTACCCCATCACAAATCCAAGCCTCAGCATTTGTGACAATTTATTTTACAATATCACACAACCATTAGAGATAGGAAGTTAAATAGGATTAAATGTTTATTACTCATGCTGTTTTTGTGAATGCTTATCTGGAAAATTTATTTTTCAATTACAGTGATAGACATTTTTAATTAATTGAAACAGAAATGATTGCACATTATACTTGAATAAGATTGAGGCAATATTTTTTACGTTCACTAATTTAATTCCTTAGGAAATAATGCTATTAACATCAATTGTAGTTATAAAGTGCACCTGGGTTACTTTTTAGTCAAAATTATCCATCAGACAACATTTCATGTATAACTTTTACTGAACTAACTCATCCACAAGAAATGATGCCACGTATACAGACTATACAAATACCAGTAAAGATAGATAAAGATAGATATATATACAGTACTGTGCAAAGGTTTTAGGTAGGTGTGAACCATGCAAAGAGAGTGAACAAAAGATAAATCTAAATCAAATGAACATTTGGTGTGACCACCCTTTGCCCCCAAAACAGCATCAAAAAGTCAGTGATTTTGTTGGCATATAATCATTATCAACTTTTAATATGTAGGTTGAAACACAATCAGCCAAACTCATAACAATTTAAGGCTGCTGAAGATAGTTTAATGTCAAAAGTCATACACCATGGCAAGACTGAGCACAGCAACAAAGCACAAGGTAGGTATACTCCACCAGCATGGTCTCTCTCAGACAGAAATTTCAAGGCAGGCAGGGTTTTTCAGGCGTTATGTCCGAGCACTTTTGAAGAAGCACAAAGAAATTAGAAGTCCCATCAGCTCAGCATTGGCAGAAAACAGTGAGACCCTGGTACAGCCATCTATTGTCCAGAGAACTCTGGTCAAAAGCAATATTCATGGAGGACTTGTGGCCAACATGCCATACTTCCAACGTGCGAACAAGACCAAGTGACTTGAATATTCATGAAAACACAGGAACTTGGATGCAGAAAATGGCAGCAGGTCTCCTCAATGCTTAGAATGACAGTTAGATATGTATCCACCATGCAATACCATAAGGGAGGCATTTGATTGCTCCAAATTTATTTTGCAGCATTGTCGGAAACAGCAGTTACCCCGCGACCTTCCAAGGTCGTCGATTGTCCTGCAGGCTCTGCTTATTGCCGGACACGACGGATTCGGCATCCTGGAGCTGTCCCACACCGTCTGCGAGCACCAGCATCCCGTGAGTCTCTATGACACGCGCGCTCCTACTCTGACTCTGAAAAGGGACCTGCACTCAATGTTGTACACTGGGACACTATTTAAATCTCTAGCACCTCTAGCTGAGTGCTCAGATGTCATTGGAGTTTGCCTCTGCAGCTAGGCATCTATTCTTGTTCCTCCTTCCGTACTCTGAGTCATGCACCTGTTCCCCTCTCCTGTACACGTACCTAGGCCTGGACCTGTTAACCCATTACTGACCTTGGCTTGAGCTCCGACCGCATATCTGTCTCCTGAACCTGATAACGTGTTACTGACCTCGGCTTATGTCATGACCACGTCTTTGTCTCCTGGAACTGTTAACCTGTTAGTGTCCTCGGCCTACGCGTCGACTACATCTCAGTCTCTTGGACCTGTTAGCCTCTTACCATCCCAGGTTTGTTCTGAGACCACATCCCGGTTCCTGACTTGCCTGCTCCGCAGCTCCCAGAGTGAACAAAAAAGAACAAAGAGTCTAGGAAGTGGTGGGATGACACCTGCAGAGCCCTGATTTCAACATCATCGAGTCTGTCAGTGATTAGATGAAGAGAGAGAAGCAACCAAGGCTGCCTAAATCCACAAAAAGAACTGTGGTTTGTGCTGCAAAAGGTTTGGAACCATTTTCACGCTAAGTTCCTATTGTGTGCAATTGTGCCTAGAAGAATTGATGCTGTTTTAAAGGAAAAAGGATGATCACACAAATTGATTTGATTTAGATTTTTGCCCTGTTCACTCACTTAAAAAATAAACTATTTACATGTCTTTGTTTACAAGCATTCTTACTTTAGCATTTTTTTCACACCTGCCTAAAACTTTTTGCACTGTACTGTATATATAATGGAATTTCAACAGCAATGCTTACATCTATGTATAACGCAGTGGGCACAATTACATAAACAAGTTACCGAAACAAGTTGCTTGCAAGGCACACAGGCAAGTGGGAACAAATGTAATGCGATTATCACGTTATGCTAAAAGCTATGATGACTGCAGTGCCATATAGCCTTAGAAGTGAACATCCCCTTTTCATTCCTTGAGAAATTCAGCCATGCTATCTCTCTTGCTTAATTATTTTTTTTGCTGTTCAGCGGGAGACAAAGCAACATATTTAACATGCAACAATCTTTCGTTTTATCATCTTTTTCATTACCCTTTGCTTACAACGCTTATCTTATAACGTACATTATCCAAAATAAAAGATAAGCAAAAAGCTATCACAGAGTCTTTAGGAACAGAAACCATGCCATGCTTAAATGCAATGGCAAAGCTAGACCAATCTATAAAGACATTTGTTTGCATATCTTTATTGCTTAAAAGGAGAATGTACACCACTTATTGGTCAATACAGCCACTGTGCCAAATTTCAGACTCCTGGCACAGTATGCAACGTAATAGTGGCAAGTGAAACATCTGCTACAAGATTTGCTTTAATATAACAGTGTAAGGGATTTGCAAAAGATTAAAAAAATAAATAAAACTGGCATGTTTGCTCAGAACACCAGAAAGATTTATAATGCTAATTACAAAATTAACAATCCATAATAATTTAATTATTTGCTCAGGAAAAAATTAAATAGGTTTATATTTCTATAGTTGAGCAAATATCTTTTTCTGCTTAACATGACCAGATTACCATGAATTTAAGCTCTGTTACCATAATCCATTAAGGCGTAATATCTGCTTGCTGCTGGGTAGGAGTATACTAGTCTGCAGACATAAGACATCTGCTCAGTTTACAGTCAAGGTAATTGGATTTCCAAATCATTCCGTAACTCACTCCACTACCCCTACATTATTTGTAACTGTCTTCGGTTTATGGCTGCGAACAACAAGTTGCAAAATAAATAAACTCGATGTTCCACTTTAAATCACTACAGGTAAGCATTAGTGTAACAACTTAAACTTAAGGTTTTAATATATTCCGTCATTTTGGTTATCTCATTAGTAGACATGGGTAAAAAAAGAAACATCCTCCAGAGAGGACATCTAAATTTTGCAATTAGAAACAACGCATTGTTTTTGCAGATAAATACAGTTTTATTTACTAATTCAGTTAGGGACACTGTAAATCGTAGTTATGCCAAAAAAAGTCAAGAATTCCCCTGGTTAATACAGTTTGCACAAATTTGGATACTGGAGTTTTCAGTACAATTTTCAACAAGTTCAACAAAATGAACATAGGAGTTTAAAACCACATATTTAACTTAGAAGTACTGAATACAGATAAACTTGGCTACTCTTGACACCCCATTTAATTTGTCAGCCAAACCTTCTTTCAGCATCTATATTATTTTATTTTACTGTAACAAGAGAGGTATTGGTGTTTTAGTGACTTTAGTGTTAATCTTACTGCAATCAAAGACAGTGTGGTATGTTTCTGTTCCTTGACCTGACTCACAACCCACCTAAAGTTGTGTGTCCACTTTTAGCATGGCATGTTTTCAGTTTTGTTTCTTTTTTTAAGATATAATAAATTTTTTTTCTGTAGCTGTTGGAGTGCCCACATGTCAACTTTCTGCTAGTTAAATCATTTCCTGCTCTTTTTACTTGTGCTTTTCTTTTCTTCCCTCTTCATCTCATTTTTTCTATTTTTTTTTGTCACCTCCCTTCCTTTTTCTCTTTTAACATATTTACTTTATATTGCCTCCTCTTTTCTCAACCCAACTCTCTGTTTACTTTCTTATTTTATTCTATTCTTTATTTATTTGCTCTCCTTTTTCATTCAGTTTTCTAGTGTCTTCATCTCTTCTCTATCCATTATCTGATTTAATTTTTGTTTCTTTTACTTTTGTCTCCTTCACCTACTTTCTCTACCATCACTCTATTTTCTCTCATTTCTCTTTCTTCCTTTCCCTCTTCCCACTTCTCTTTTTGTTTCACTCACTTCACTCTCTTTCCTCCATCTCATCTCTATCTATTCTCTGCAGTCTGTTTTTGCCTTTCTCCTTTATCCTCTCTTTCCTCCTAAACATATTAGCACATTTTTAACAGTTTCATAAATTACATGATAAATTACATTAAGCAATGCAGAACAGCTTAAGGCCAACCATGATTGATACTTGCTAAGTAAATTACACTAAAAAAGTTCCTTAAGTTCCAGGTTTTTTTTCATTAAATATCAGACTGAAAAATATCTTTATTCTTTACTTTCCTTTTAATAAAACCATAATTCTAAATAACCAATGTACTCATCCTATATGATGAATAGGTATAAATATTTAATTCCAAGTATAAGATCTCATTTAAAAATCAATACTTGAAATAATGTGTAGTGCTTTGAGATTTGTGTGCGCTGTGCATGTGGTTTCAAAAGTGGGTTAATAAAGCTCCTGTAAAACAAGCACCCATACTTTTCCCTGTTACAGTACTGATTTGAGGTCCCAGATAAATGGGGTTGCAAGTTTTTAAGAAAGTTCACACCATATATGCCATTGGTAGCCATACCAGTTAACTTGCATTTATCTGCAACAATTGAAGAGGTTTTAATGGAGCCCCTGTCACATTTTTCTGCTATATAAAAGAAAATTTGAAATTTAGTTAAAAAAAAAAAAAGCATTGATGCCAGACACTTCAAAAAGTTTGTCTGTAAAGGGATTCAGATGACATTGGTGATGGTGACCTAAGAAAATCACATTGCCTTCAATTTTTTCATTGCCCATTATACTGATGAAAGCATTGGAATAACCTGGCGCACATCCCAACATATTTCTGGAAACAATATTGTTCTGCCAATACAGTTGATGGCAGAATTGTGCTTAACATTTTTATTTATTTATTTTTCTGACAGATGGAACTAATAAAACAATTACTGTAGTATAACTACAGCCAAAAAGTCTCAGAGTTGAGGAAGAAGTTTAGAAAATTTCTTTCAAATTGGGCATTTATAATAAATACAGCACATCTTTTTAAAGCCATTGTTTTTCCAAGAATTAAGTTCAAAATTATTTTTACAAATCACAGGTAGAGCCTCAGTGAAAGAGTTGCCTTCTAAGATCACTATACACTTACCTTTGTATCAGATCCCATTGCCCATATAACCTATTACTATACTATTTTCCTTTCCACTAGACTACCAACCCCTATGTTGTCCCCACCGCCCCTGTCATGTCCCTAAGAGCCTTTGTATTATACCCAAAAGCCTCAGACTGTTTCATGTCCCCACTAGTCTCTGTCATGGTCCTCCAGTCATGTATTGTCCCCAAGAGCACCTGCTTTGAGCACACCAGCCCATGTCAGGTCAACTTGGACTTGGAGGTGGTCCTGGTTCCCTGGTGGTCTAGTATATTATTGAAGCAGCAGGAGTTCCTATGTGGCTGTGTCTGAGGCACCCAATGATCTGGCATACAAAGAAGCCTTCAGGTCTATGCTGCAGTTATCTATTTAAGTGGGTCCTTGAGGAGAGACCATAATCTCCCTTACTGGCTCCCTTGGTGGTTATGGGTCCTAGTAGCTTGTTCTGGCTGCACACAGTATTGTTCTGCCTCTGAATGGAATGTGTTTTAGTGTGTGTGTGAGAGGGAGTGTGTATGTGTTAGTGTGTCTTAGCGTGTGTATACATGTATAAGGGTGTCTAAGTTAGTTTGTGAGTATGTTAGTGGGCTACCTGGACTGACTCATTTGTTGATTTTTGTGATTTAGTGTCTTTTTAATTTCTGCTAAATCCCACTTCCATTTCACCTTTAACTGTTCGTTTGATCTTGCCAGACTGTATGTTATTTGAAGCTTTTCAAATTGCCATGGCAAGGATCAAGGAAACTGTCACTGAACTGATGCATGACATCAAATGCTTTTTCTTTTGCTCGGCCCAAATAGTTTTTTCGTCTCCTTACATTTTTTTACCATAATAAAGTGCAGGAACATTTTAAGAAATAAGTAATACTTCACAACAGTTATGGCTCAAATAAAAACTAAGTAAAATGAATATATTTAAAATCATAGTAATATTAACTGAATGGCAAAAACTGTTGTTAATGCCAAATTTCATTTGTTGCTTAAGCAGAAAAAAGCCTGGAAACACAAGACAAAGACTTCAAAATCAAAGTGCTTTTGCTAATGACATCAGGCAAGCCTTGCACTTCCTTGCACGCCGCTCCTCTTCTGCTTCGCCACTCTGTGAAAGCCCCCACTGGCTCCCTATTACCTTTAGAATTCAGTTTAAAATCCTGGTGCTAACATATAAGGCCCTCCATAACACTGCTCCTCCTTGCGTTCTTCCCATGGTCTAAGGCTGTAGGTCTGGCGAATGTTCTCATTTGGATTTGGATAAAATTTGTACGATTTTCAAGAAAAAAAATCAAGAGATCAATAGAGGTTTTGTTCGAAATTAAGTATTGAAAGCACTACCATACTTTCAATTATAAATGGCATCAACAGCAATAGTATTAAATAATTCATTTATATTCTGGTTAACCTTGCTGTCATTTACTAGTAATACTGATTACTTTTTTGTTATTTTATTTTAAAGATCAATGCTTATTTTAGCACACATACAAATTAACTAGTTAATAATTTGGGTTTTTGTAAAATAAAATTGTGACGCAGCTACATAAATATTTAATTTTACAAATTCACGCTAATCAAAATAAACATCACACTTTGGTAACAGTGTTTTAAGAAGACGATGTTTTGCATAAATTATTTATACATTTATTTGCATAAACTTATTTTACATAATTTAAATTGTTTCACAATATATTATTAATATTCTAAGTGGTTTGATTAGTTGAATACATTTAGGTTGCAAATAGACTTGTGCATTCAGATTAGCACAAATTTGACAGGACATTTGCAGACAGATTTGCACAGAAAGAGGGCGTTTCTGTACCTGTGTAAAGTGTTTTTGTCTCTTTCTGCCCCAAATTTCTCTTTTCTGCCAAATTTCTGTCCTATCTGTGGATTAAATATTTTTTTGTGCTCTGTTCTTTATATGGTGATTGCTTTGATTTTCGTACCCAGAATACCAACAAGAAGCTGAACATCCAGAAATGGAAGTAGCTATTTGTGTGGAGGACGTTACAGTTGGATACAATATAGACTTTAAGGCTACCTTCAATTATTATTATTATTATTACTTATTGTTTTATATAGCGCCATCAAATTCTATAGCGCTGTACAATGGGTAGACAGGACATAACAGTATGTAACATAACAAATTGCTACATTGACAACGGGTGAGGAGGGCCCTGCTCAAACGAGCTTACAATCAATTAGCACACATAGTCTACAAAAAATTGCTGCCAAGCCATCTAAACTCAAATAAAAAATAGCAACTGATTTATCAGCTTCTGGGCTGAATTGTTTTGCATGGTTCTTTGAACCACAAAGGCTTTTTTCTATTTTTTTTTTCCTGGAAAAGATATAACAAGTTATTTCTAATAATAATTACTAAAGCACATATGAAAAGGTTATACATGCATCAGCCAATGTTACACAAAAAGGTAATATATAGAGAAAAGAAAGAAAGAGGGAGACATACACACATACCCCACAACATTTCAGGGATACCATTGTTAGGGAAGGGGCAGGGCCGGCCTTTGGGGTGTGCGACCTGTGCGACCGCACAGGGCGCCACACCAATCCAGGGGGCGCCGCCGCTGGGGTCCGCCGCCGCCGCGGCGCCCCAACTTGCGGCACCCGGCACCCCTCCAGAGACGGACAGTAATGTCCGCCGCTGGAGGAGCAGGCTCGCAAGGGAGCGGTATCGGAGGTCTTTAACAGACCTCCGGCTCCCTTGAGTGATTTCAAGCCGGTTCAATCTCCCTTGAACCCGGCTTAAAATCACTGAAGGGAGCCGGAGGTCTGTTAAAGACCTCCGGTACCGCTCCCTTGTGATCCGCACGGCAACAGCTGCTGTGCGCCGGGCTTTGCTGTCAGATCCCGGCGCACAGCACTGAAGCCGCGCCCACCGCCCTCTGACCCGGAAGAAGACAGAAAAACTGAAGAAGAGGAGCGAAGAAGAAGAAAAGAAGCTGAAAGAAGAAATGAAAGGTAGGAAAGCATTAAGTGAGAGTGGGTTGGT
>VKOC01021141.1:0-49539 GCA_009364415.1 Spea multiplicata | reverse complement strand
CCACAACAACCACTTCCACACGGCCTGCAGCTTACCTCTGTGTTGCACTCATTTAAATTCACTCAGGAACTCAGCAGGGTCAGTTTACATTTCATTCATTTACTCAGGAATGCAGCAGGGTCACATTAAGTTAGGTACATTTACTCAGAAAGGCGGGGGGGGGTCACGTTACATTACGTCACATGACACTACTGCTTCCTTCTTCCCCTGGGCGGTAAAAGAGAAGTTGCTCGCACAGGTAAGGGAGCACGGGAAGGAGTATAAATGAGAATGAGTAAATGAATGAGTATTAAGATAGGGCAGGAGTTTGGAGACAGATATCCTGTTTAGGAAAAAAGATGGCGAGTCCTGTGTGTGCAATCTGGGTGCTGGGCCGGTCATTTGGATTCAATCTGAGTGCTGAGGAAAGTCCTATGTGTGCAATCTGGGTGCCAGGGCTGGCCTTTTGGTGTATAACCTGTGACCTAAGCTTCAATTTAAGGTTTCCGTGCAGTATTCCATGCCTCTTTACTGTATGTCTCTTCTTCACCTCTATCACCCAGAGCCCTCTGCCCTCACATATCTCTCATAATCATATTCCCCTTTTGGTCCTTTCCCTTGGTCAGGTTTATGTAGACTTTTTAGGAGTCTGACAGTCCAAGAATCTTGTTTACACAATGGGCTGGAACAAAACCGGTGAGACCAGTGTGTGGTGCGATGTCCTGCTTATTTGTTGTTTTTAAAACACCAGGAATACATTTTGTCTGTTTTATCATGTATAGTTATGAACTAATAATCACTTGGATTTTGTGGCTATGTAGAAGTATTAATATGTATTTTACATTAATATTGCCACGAATGTTCAGAATGTCATGTATATGTTAGGGAATACTTTAGAAACCTTCTTATAAATTACCCACAATGTTCAATTCCGTTTTACAGGCTTTTATGATTTCACAAAATAAAAGCATTACAACATAAATCCAAAAGATTTATAGAGTAGAAAGAACGCTAAGAATGGAAAGAGCACTAAGAAAGCTAAGCACACTGGTACAAGTTTATTTACCCTTATTTCTTAAAAATCCGATAAGCATTTAACATACACACTGTACGTTGCAGCCAGTTATGAAAGGACTAACCAGAAGAAAATCTAAATTTTATGAATGAAAGAACTCAGTTGACCAGTATATTTAGAAACTTCTGGGTCCCCCCCAGGATACCAATGGCATGTGTCATACCATGAGAGGTTCTTCCTGTAAAATGTCTTGTCTCTGCCCTCTTCCCTAACTCTACCTATCCCCAAGCAGGGGCATCATCAGATGGGCCTCTTACAGAACAATTGTTTTGGGGCTTCTCTCCGCAGATGAAACCCATCGACACTAACAGGATTTTCTCTTCGACTCTTTTTTTTTTTTTATGGCAAAGGTGGCACAGACAAGGCCGTTTGGGGGCACTGGCAAGCCATTTGGCACAAAAATGGTGCAGATAAGCTATTTGAGCACACAGACAAGCCATTTGAGCGCAAACGATGGCAACGACAAGCCATTTGGGGCAATGACAAGCCTTTGGGCACAAGGATGACACAGACAAGCTGTTTGGGGATAAAGACGTCATTGAAATGAGAGAGTGGGAGAGGGCCTCTCTTCCAGCCCCTTCTAGTTACTGGAGCAGCTGTGTTCCTTATGACTGAATGGTTCTACAGATACCATCATGTTCACACCGGGTGACACTGTAGGCCTGACCCAAGTAAGTGCCCCCAGCCGCCCCTATCATGGCCAAAAACCCTTACTGCTGAGCACCAGGATATAACATCACCAAGAATACATGCCCCAGGTACAGTGTTATGGGAAAAGATCTCCCCCTCGTTATAGGCCCATTTAGTGGGAGCAGATAGGCTTCCGCTTCCTGGACCTGCTACCCTAGGCCTAGTCAGCCTAGGCCAGATCATGCAACTGCATGTGTGCAATGAACTTAATTTACAGCAGCAAAGCAGAGGCTCATGCGAGATTATTAGTAAAATTGAAAAACTTTGATGAAAAAAAGGGTTCCAAGTTGTACAATTTATCAACATGGCAAATGATTGACTATCAACTTGTCAAAATCACCCAGTAACTCTGTCTCCAATCACACCTCTCAACATATATTTATTAGTGGTCCAAACTTAGTTGTTGCATTATATTTACATACAAATGATTACAGTGTTAAATCTCTTTTTCCATTACAAAAAAGGTCAATATATTAAAAAGCAAAAATATTGAATGAAAGAAAATGCTATTGCATTTCTTTTAGTTCTTTTAGGCAATGTGCCAGAAAGTCTGGGCTCTTTGCCAAATATCTTCTGAAATATATATTTTTTATTAGAGCTGATGAAATCTGCTCCTCTTAAAGACACTTCAGGTCAATGAAACATAAGAAAACTAAACAAAATAGTGAAAGATGAAGCACAAATAAATATGTGTTGAAAAGCACCTTGTCGAGATAATCTGTGAATGATAAATATCTTGTCAGCAACATGTTCGTTATAAAGGTGCAAATAACAAAGAAACATAACACAAAACATTTTAGTAAATTATAAATTTGTAAAATGTTTCTATTCATTTATAGACTGTACATATATGCTGTAATTTACAGGTGTCGTTCTACCTTCTATTGTGAATTTCTCTCTTTTATGACATGATTCCTAGAAAATGGCCAAAAAATATTTTTAGCATGTAAAATGCTGCTTCATTCATATTATTAAAGCATACCATTGTTTGATGCCAGATCTGCTAAAATTTATTTGGAGAGCTCAGTGTTTTGTCTAAGTGGAACAGCACCTTTAACCACTCGCAGTCGGACATACTTAAAAAAGTGCCAAAACACATTCCAACAGTGTCAATATGGACACAGCCAGAAACATACCGTAATAGAGACAGAGGAGGTCTTGTCCAGACCCAGCTTGGATTTCTGAGGACCGCGTGCCCGCTGATTGCACAAACTGCAAATAGGAATAAAGTTTATGTAGCCTTGCCTCTTGATCGAAATTTATTTTTTTCAGTTTTTCTCTATTTTGGAATACAATAACCATAACCTATGATAAATTATATGTGATTGCAGAAATAATTACTAGATATGGCAGCAGCGATCTGCAGTTGAGAATCCCAAACTTACACAATTTTTAACAATTGAAGACCAATCCTCTTTCACTGAGATGGAGAGAAGAGTTGGAGTTAGGGCAGGTACCAAGCTGGCTTGCTCTGATTTTCAGAAATGTTACAGAAAAGGACACAGTAAGAGCAAAGAAACAATACAATAACTCTATATGTATTGTGCCTGTGGAATTGGACCCATTGACATTAATCAGTAGTTCAGAGTGCCAGCCTGGGATTACATATGTTTCAAAAATCTTTTGAGCTGGCTCCTGAAGAGCTTATAGAGACCTCAGTGGAGAGGCAGTGGAGCAGCATTTGGTCATGCCCATTGTCTGTCCAGGTTCCACGCCTACCTACTCCACACCTTTTGCTGCCTACTCTCTCACTTACCAAACTTCTGAAGAATAACTTGAGCTATACCCTACCCTTGAGCTGACTACCCTATCAGGTAGTCACCCCCACAAGACATGGCAAGCATAGAGTTCTTAGGTATGCTTATAGATTTTTGTGTCTGACACCAAATAAAATGTGCCGCAAGGTAGGAGAAACTTTGTAGTTTCAACGCTCTAAGGCCGGTGACAGTTTTTTCCAGGGCACACATATATCTAACATGTTGCCGACATGCTGCTGCTCTGCTGTATGTGGGATTATATAGGGATCGTATTTCATACCACATACAGCAAGGCAGCACTTTACATGTGCTGCTCATGTGAAACATATGTGACCTGGATAAATATCACCAAACAGGATTAAATACTACCAGGTTTCTGAAGCAATCTCCCCTACTAGGATGTTTACAATTCTTAATTTAAGACACGGAATATATGTAACAATCCTCGTGTTAGACAGTACTCAGGTTCTTGGTGCCAGAGCAGGACTCCACCCAATCCAAAACAACAAAATTTAAATAAAACTATATAATTCAGCACATGTTTATTCCATATTTATTTTAATTTGACTGCATATATGTAAGAACAAGTTTTCCTAAACATCACCCAGATCATTTAAAAAAGAAAAAGATAACTCTCTGAATGTAGCTTGTTCGTCTACTAACAAAACAGTGGTGCAATTTGTACCATTTTAGGAAATGCCATATGCTGGTAAAATAATATATTAAACTCAGTGGTTTCACGTTTTGCTGTTTCATCATGTTTTATAAAGACTGTAATAGTCGATCATCACGGAAGGACCTGTGGTCTAATTAGCTCAGAAATGATACCTCTACATTGGTGGTTTTCAGAGAGTTTGCAGTAATCATTGTTACAGCCAAATCCCAATTGAGAGGTGCACTAAACCGAAGAAATATTAGGAAGTCTGTGTGATATTTTTCCTATGTATTGAAACTTAGAGAACAGGTCATAAAATAATAGGCGTCTAAACTAGAGAACGTGGCTGCAAACATTCAGATCTGCAAATAGCTGTATTTGTGAAACCACTTTTGCTTATCCCTCCTCAGAAGTTGATATGTAAAAGTAATTCCAAGAATAAAAAATGGTAATGAGTTTTTAAGGAAAGTAAAAGACGTCATGCGACAGAATCTCAGGAATTAAACCAGGGGCAGACTCGTGAGCACCAGGCAGCCATGAAGCTTTAAGGCCAGCGGCTACCTTATAACCTAAGTGCTTCCAACAGATGGCAATGCACGGCCACACACTCCCTTCCTATGCTCATGTAGCGTGAGGCATGCCGGAGCAGCAGATCAGGTGATTATGGGGCATTAATGGCCAGTAGCCCACCAGGCATTTGCCTGGTGGGCTACTGGCAGTCCGGGCCTGAATAAAACTGAGGCTGAGGATACATGTATAAACGTGTTTGTCGTCATATGCAGTGAAAAATGCTAATTAACCAAGAATATTTTTCTTAACAAAAAAAACAGCTATTCTGCAAGTGTTCGTTTATTAATTAAATATTGTAAAGATAATCCATAACACTGTTAAGCATTTACAAATGTATCAAATACCAAACAGAATAAATGCTTAGCAAAAGCAGAACAAGTACAAACCACCCTAAAATGAATGAAGCAAAAGGAAGCAGAAGAGCAACTTTGGGTACCAGCCAACTTTTTTGGAGAATAAAACTTTATCAAAAGTGTAGCTGGTTACATGACATGTTAATCAGACTCTTTGTGTGACCAATGACTCCTTTTTAAATTCCCCTTCTGATCATTCTTTGTTTGTGACTAACTTTTCTGTGACCTACTTTCCTAGTTTGCATGTGCACTGAAACGTGCAGTCATACAGAAGGCTTTGTGTTCTTTGTAGACAATCACCATTTGCACAGTTTCACTTACGTTACAAGATTCACAGCCAAACCAATATATTATATATGGTATCTACTGTTTAGGTGCAAAAATGGCACAGACAGGCTGTTTGGGGCAAAAATAAAACAGGCAGGGGGTTTGGTTCAGAAATTACACAAGCAGGCTGTTCGGGGGGGGGCAGAAATGGTACAAGTAGACTGTTTGGAGGACAAATGTGGGACTCAACTGTTTGGGGGCAAAGGTGAAACCCTGAGACATGTTGCTTGTGAAGTCACGGGGTCGGCTGCCTGTTTGGGCCTTATAACACTTTTGGTTCCTTGGGTTTTAATAATGTGGTATTCTGTTATCAATAATGAAAAACGTAATAAATAAAAATAATTATTTTAGCTACTTGGATGGCAAACAGTATGACTCAGATAGTTATGTATAAGGGGTGTGACGTGTGGGAACAAGAGCTCAACCACAAGATAAAATATATGGGGCTGGTGTCTAAATATTTCCAGGGCTGCTTTTATTTCAAGCCATGCTGGTAAGTTATTTTTACTACTCGCACATTTTATAGGTATATGAACTGGACTGGGAATATTCTGTAGTGTAACAGTTCCCATTTAACAAGAAATATGAATTCTAATTACTTAATTTGTTGGTTTTCATCAGCAATTCTGTAAGGTTTATGATGCCAAACACCTTTCTCTTTTTCTCTTTATTTATCACTTAACGCAAATGCAATAATTTTCCTAACAACTTTACAACAAACTGGCTTTGTTTTTCTACCACCCTCTTACGATTCATATTATTTCCTTATTTAGTATATAGTATATCTTTTTTCCAGTGTTCTGTTTTGGTTTTACATTTCAGGTTTGTCCTTGAAAAAGTATTGCTATAGCAACCTAGAATTTCACATGACGTGACTCGGATTTATATGAGTAAATCTAGTTTTATTAATTTTTACAAAACACTATCATGTTAGTAATTTATGACATAATAGAAAAACATATGAAAGGACACAATACCCCCCACCAAAAAAAGACCAAAAAAAAGACCAAAACGTCAACTGTACAAAAAATGGTCAAGAAGTGACTCCAATGCTGCCTAAGTGTTATTATTACCACATCGAGCAATTGAATGAGCCAGTCATCAGGAACATATCATTTGTTTCTATAGCTAGAAAGAAAATTTCAATGCTTCTTTCAGAATTTAAAGGAATCCAGGCATTCCTATATGGAGTCTGATTTTTGGAATCAATGTCAATGACCTGGAAACAATTGCTTAGACAACAGCAAGAAACCAAAACAACAACAGCCAGCAATGGAGAAGTGCAATGGGCATGTACACATTCTGATGACTTTTACCAGGATACCACTGCATAATCAATCACTGATGTAAATTAATCATGTATGTATGGCAGTGCCGGACTGGTGATCACGAGGCAGCCTTTAAGGCCAGTGGCCACCTAAATACGTAGAACTGGCTGACTGCTAGATATGCACAGATGCATGCTAGTTTTTTCCACCTAGTGAGTAGCCTGGCTTACCCAATGTCATTGGCTTTAATGACTTGCTGTCTACAATGATAAGAACTGGGAATTGAATGGGTTTCACCCAGAGTCTCCACAAGAAACATCGCTTCACTCCCTGGCTGGGTTCCTGCCTCCAGTACCACCAGCTTATTATTCCTCAAAGGATAAAAAGGGCTAACCCTGCACCAATGATGGCCACAACCCCTTCCTGCTTCGTTTAATAAACAGATGAATGGGAGCACTGGCCAGCCCTGGAAAGTTCCCAAGTATAACAATGACTGACCACCATAATTTTTTATCACACGCAAATTTTCAAGGTATTTCTAGTGACAACAACCTGTATTATTTGAGCCTGAGACTAGCTTAGGGCACCGACATTTTTCTTTTCTCTGCTTGCACATATGTGTGGTTGTTGGCTCCTCATTTGTCTGGTTGCAGCTTGCTGTCCAGGGGTTAATTGGGAGGAGGTTTAATTGCACCTCCCCCAACACATTAATAAGGTTTTGGTAGCAGTATAAACTGCTTTGTGTGCCCACTATGTAGGAGGTGAGAGTAGGTTCTCACCCTATTGAGAGTGTGCCTTGACGTGGCGGGTGAGCTTAATTATGCTTTGGCCAATTCATATAACCAAAACCTCTCATTTAAATTATGTTTATATATTTGTTAGTAGGGTGAGAAGCGCAGACAGTTTTTGTTTTTTGTAACTAAATACAATGTCATCTTTTCATGTACTAATAATTAGTGTTGCGTTTGTTTTGTTGGTAATGAAAATTTAAAAATAGTGAATATAGTAATATGAATTTACAACCAGATCTGTCTGGTTTGACGATATGCTCAGGACAGTTGTCTAGGAATGAAGGTTACAGAAGCTTGAACTGGCAACAGTCTATGGGTAATATAATGTACGCCTGCTTATCAAGCAGTGACGGCAATGAAATACCTTGAAAAGAATAATATCAGTAAAACACATTTTAGATTAGGTTTGTTACATTGTGTATGAAACCATTGTGTGTGTGAAACATTTTTTTTGCAAATTATTTATTAAACATAATGTCCCACGGAGCCACACTAACAAGAAATGCATATTAAAATACTTGATAATTACCTTAAAGGGACAGTTTACTGTCTCTTACAGTCCCACTACAGTAAAATCTGTATTATGTCAAGACATTTTAGACAATGCAATGCTTCCAACTTTATGGGAACGGTTTGGGGAAGGTCCTTTTCTATTACAGAATGACTGTGCCCCAGTGCACAAAGCAAGATCCATTAAGGCATGGTTGGATGAGTTTGGTGTGGAAGAACTTGACTGGCCAGCATAAAGCTCTGACCTCAACCCCATCAAACACATTTGGGATGAACTGGAAAGGAGATTGCGAGCCAAACCTTCTCCTCCAACATCAGTGCCTGACCTCACAAATGCTGTACTGGATGAATGGACAAAAATACCCACAGAAACACCCCTAAATCTTGAAGGAAGCCTTCCCAGAAGAGTGGATGCTGCTATAGCTGCAAAGAGGGGATTTACTATATATGATGCCTATGTATTTAGAATGTGGTGCTATAAAAGTCACTGTTGGTTTAATAGTCAGGTGTCTAAATACTTTTGTCCGTATTGTGTAAATATGGTATATATATATATATATGTATATATATATTTATATATATATATATTTATATAGTATAGCTGCACAAAGTACACATATCTAAACTGAAATATTTGTTTAGATGGTTTTCTTTTGATCAAAAAACCTAAGCCATAATGTCAATTAATTTGTTGATGTAACACTGCATAAACCCCACGGTGACATTTTGTGAAATAGCTTTTTCTATTTTGCAACCGAAAGCACAAAATGCATTTTGCCAGGATTACACCCAGGAGATGGTTGCATCAATGTCTTGTAACCACAGAATAGAAACTAATTTTATAAACACGCAATGTTTTTAGATTTGTCAAGAGCCCTCGGAACGTGCCAGAAAAGACAATCTGCTCCCTCCCATAGGTCTCTTATATTTTAGCGTAGTTATTTCATGTATTAAGCTTGAGATTTCCCCCACTTTTTGAACTACCATCTGTGTGCAAGATGCACATAGCAGCTCTGTTTGTCTCATGTTTAAATCACCGTTATGACTAAGCTTTGGAGCTCTAGTAGTTTCACTGGTTCTGAATAAAATACAGTAGTTTCGGTTTCTTTTGCTAAAGAAAATTATCATTTATATTGTAATACAATATATCATTTTCAAAGACACAAACATTTTTGGTTTAGCTTGGAAAATTTTCTAAACAGTCATTATATCAACCACTTTTTAAAACACTTTTATGGTATCTGACAATTTAAATTTGAAGGGTGAATGGCAGTAGTAGATAGAAAAGTAAAATTCATAAATACAAATGTTTGAAAACAGCCATTAGATGACTAACAATAGAAAGTCTTGTAGAGGTGATATTGGAGTCTTTAGTCCAAATTAATATATTTTATTGGGCCAAAATTGAGAAATATGTCACATAAGCTTTTTTGAAGCTGGCCCAATAAAAGGTGTCATCTTTAACTTAAAACTCCATATCTTCTTGGGCCAATGTGCATACCTGGAAACTCTCAGGGTTTCTATCTTTCTTCATTATCTTGTCTCTCTTTTCAAATATTGCCATACCTGGGAACTTCTGGGCTCCGGCTACCCGGAACCTTCCCTTGTGGGACGCGGCCAGGACTGCACACTGACGTTCGCGGGCGGTCCCACTGACAGCAGCGGGAAACACCCCCATTTAAAGAAAAAATGGGTGGGGAGTGGGGCGGGTCAACACCCCACGACCCGAAGGATTCGGGTCTTTACCCGGAGAACTGGAGGAGCAGCGCTCACCCGGCAATCTCTGGGTCAAACCCGGAGTGGTCCCAGGTATGAATATTGCCTTCATTGCTTTTTCTTATGCCTCCCCACGGCACACATTACACTTAAGCAAAATCCTGGTACCCCAGCACACACACCGCCTGCATAGACTGTATGTCAGCAGCCCACCCACACCCCACAGAGCAACAATTCAGCAGTTCACTATGGCCTTTGCTAATTGGACCTTTACCTTTATCCATGCCCGGCATGACCAACAACGCCTATGTGACTGGGTGTCATGGCCCCCTTAGATCCTTTTCCCCTGTGTATCCCCTTTTGGCAAGTACCTGACCTAGCTCCCTTCCCCAGACCTGAGCATTCCCCTCAACCACAGCATTTTCTTGGTATTAAGCCCGGGCGCGCTATCTTCCATCACTTTATTCACTCCTGAAAGGAGGCGGGTGAATGTTGCTCGGTGATGGCACCATTCACCTCTCTTTGGTGTTCTGGGTGACTCTCCTGTCCAGGTTCAACCTCAGATTGTGTGGTCTTTCAGGTGAATACCCCCTCGGCCGCACTGGTCTTTGGAGGTGTCCTCTCATTGCCCTCTCAACCATAATCCTGCATAACGAACTCCTCAATCAGTATCCTTATCCTAACACTGGGCTTTTTTATATATATATATTAGACTTGTGCAATTGGATTACGATAACCTTGTGTGAATTTACACCAAAATTGTGGAGCTTCTGGTAACATCCTTTCCCCTAATTGGAAGATTAAACTGGAAGCTCTGCTATTTTGCTCTACAATAACCTTGTGTGAACCCGCCAAAATGTCAGACCTTCTGCTGATGTCCTCTCCCCACTGCTGTTATTCAGCACTGCTCGCTGAAGGGGCAGTAGCCAATCAGATTGCATTGTCTGCGTCAGAGTGGCCGACATTTCCCACCGTGACAAGCCTTATTTCTGATAGATTAAAATATATACTCCGTTTTATATGTTCCTGCACAGGTTTTACAAAATATGTAAAAGTGGGCTACATGTTGTGCTGAGCTGAGCCTGTAATGCATATATAAGGGTCAGACAACAGGAAGTGCAGTGATGCTCCAGGAGGGACCTCAGGAGGTTCTGGTATGGTATTGTCAAACATTGCTTGAGTACCAGGCTGTGAGTCCGCTAGTCACGCATTATTTTCTCTGGTATAAGACTTATTTTTATGTTAGTTTCCTTTACTTAACTTCTAACTGGGTCTATGGATGTCTATTAAATACCTAGGCTCAAGATCAAAGTTCACTACTCTGGTCTTGAAATGTTATAAAAAATGGATTTATCCATTTCTGACGCATGCTGATTAGCATGCAATGACTCTTGCTGAGGTTCTTCAGCTGAGGTCTTTACTAGGTTGCCTCTTTATTGAACCAAGTTGCCAACCTGGTATTACCTTGATGAAATGAATTACTTATGCAATCAATATATATATTTTTAATCCTAATAATAACTAAACCATTAACTCCGAAATACAGTAAAAAGGACACCATTGTTTGGAACCTTGGCCAACTAAAAGATCAGCTTATGACATTAAACTATATTTTCGCAATAAACTGTGGACTGAAGTACCCCTTTTAAAATATATTCGCATAGGCTAACATTTTCTATGCTAAAATTATGCATACTGTGCTAAGATGCAGCATACATTTGTAGAACGCTTTGTATTTCAATGACGAATAACGTATGTCTGTGGGCTGAGGTTGAATGGTCTTATTGTCCAGGAAATACATAAATCTCTGGTGTCTCCTGCTTTTTTGACACAGAACACCCACTGCTTTCTTAAACCACGGAATGTTTTTGTGCTTATCCACTAAGGGTTACATACTTATTATTCTTCATTAGTCCTAAATAGAATAGGGATGTATTACTGGATAATGCATGACCTATTATTGAAAAGTCATTGTGTAAAGATTCAAATTTTTTGCTTCTGAGTTTTATCCAGTGGTGAAAAATGCTACTTTTCAGACATTTTGAGAAGGGGAAAACATTTTTGATCACATCTACTGGTGGAGAACTCATGGAGAAAACAAATCATGTAATGCAGACCCACCACAACCCACCACAATAAAATATAGTGGTAGCACAAACAGGGCCGCAATCAGAAATCTTGCGGCCCAATACATACTTAACTCCTGGGCCCCCATGCACCTCCCATAAGTCTATTCCCCTGTCCCATCCATTGTTCCACCCATCACTCTGCTGTAAGTTCCACCTTAAGATCCTCCCACAAGCACAACTTATGAGAACAGGGACATGCCTAGGATTAGTGGCACCTCTGGCACTCTAATCCCATATACAGACATAAACTCACGATAACGTCATATGCTGACACACATACACTCATGCTAAAACCATACACATACACACTTTAACACCATAACAAACATCATATGATCACAAACATTAACACTTTTCAGTAACACACAAACACGTTAACACCATACACTCATGCACAGGCATGCTAGCCCTGTACAACAGCGCACACACGCTAACACTACATGTGGATATACATAAGCATGCTAATACAGTAACACATGCACCGCCATTCACACACCCTGCATAACAGTGTAAATTTGCTGCCCCCTTAAAATAACTCAACACACAGCCATTAATGTCCAAATTTGGCCCAATTAGCCATTTCCCCACCTCGGTGTCATGTGACTCATTAGTGTTACAAGGTCTCAGGTCTGAATGGGGAGCAGGTGTGTTAAATCTGGTGTTATCGCTCTCACACTCTCTTATACTGTTCACTGGAAGTTCAACATGGCACCTCATGGCAAAGAACTCTCTGAGGATCTGAAAAAAAGTACAAAGACAAGTGTGTCTTGCCTACAGTCAAGCATGGTGGAGGGAATGTCATGGTCTGGGTCTGCATGAGTGCTGTCGGCACTGGTTAGCTACAGTTCATTGAGGGAAACATGAATGCCAACATTTACTGTGACATACTGATGCAGAGCATTATCCCCTCCCTTCGGAGAGTGGGCCGCAGGGCAGTATTACAACATGATAACGACCCCAAACACACTTCCAAGACGACCACTGCCTTTCTAAAGAAGCTGAGGGCAAAGGTGATGGACTGGCCAAGCATGTCTCCAGACCTAAACCCTATTAAGCATCTGTGGGGCATCCTCAAATGGAAGGTGGGGGAGCGCAAGCTCTCTTACATCAGCTCCGTGATGTTGTCATGGAGGAGTGGAAGAGTACTCCAGTGGCAACCTATGAAGCTCTGGTGAACTCCATCCCTAAGAGGGATAAGGCAGTGTGGTGGCCACACAAAATACTGACACTTTGAGCCAAATTTTGGGCCAAAATTTCCACTTAGGGGTGTACTCACTTTTGTTGCCAAGGTTATGTTAATGGCTGTGTGTTGAGTTATTTTGAGGGGAGAGCAAATTTATACTGTTATACAGACTGCACACTCACTACTTTACATTGTAGCAGATTTTTCATTTCTTCAGTGTTGTCACATGAAAAGTGATAATAAAATATTTACAAAAATGTGAGTGGTGTACTCACTTTTGTGAGATATTGTGTGTATATATATATATATATATACATATATATATACACATATGTGTGTGTGTGTATAAACAGTATATATTGTGCTCAGGGCCGGCCGAAGACTAAACGCTGCCTGGGGCGAAGTTTAAAATGCTGCGGGGGGGCGGCATTTTAAACTTCGCCGACGCCCCCCCCCGGTACTTACCTTTAAAGAGTCCTGCGGCGAGTCTCCCTGTCTCCCTGCTCTGCCACGGTGCCAGCTTGTAACGCTGAGCGCCGGAAATTGACGCCACTTCCGGCGCTCAGCATTACAAGCCGGCACCGAGACCGAACAGGGAGGGAGACTCACGGCAGAGGAGAGAGAGAGTTGCGCCGAGCGGGTAAGCGAAAACCACTCGGCGACCCTCTCTCTCTCCTCCACTTCAAAAAAAAACTGCTTGGGGCGGCAAAGTGCCGCCCCTTCTAAAGTGCCGCTCCAAGTCGGCTCCATTGTAGGGCCGGCCCTGATTGTGCTAGAGTCAGTGTGTATTACATATAAAATACACATGCTGACGCTAAAACTTTATATACATAGTCAATTGACTATGTCAATTGACACAATGGTTGGAACCCCCAAGCTCCCCCTTCAAACACACAGAGAAATGCTTACACACAGTAACATACAAACACACACACACAATAAGGTGTTATGACACAAAAGTTTGCACTGGGTATTTATTATGTATTTATAACATAACCATACAAATTTGAATACTGGTTTTAGACATGCTTAATGAAGTTTATTAAGGTTAAAAATAGTTTGCATGGGGGGCCATGTGTGGTGTATTAAGCCTTAGTAAGAACTAAACACATGTATCTTTAAAATCATAATATATAGTAACATAACATTATATAATCAAAGGCCTGGAATAACAATATACCAAAAGAGAACAAATAGGCTCCACACAACCGACACAGTTTAGACTTTGTATAATGGGATGAATTCTAAATCTTCTTTATAGGGTCTTTTTGTTATAACATTGTGTCAGCAAAGTAGAAAAATACAGTTAATCAGCTGTTCCACAATCCTGCTACATTCCATATGCCCTGTTTAGATGCAGTTAAGT
The DNA here is from genome assembly GCA_009364415.1 of Spea multiplicata. NCBI lineage: Eukaryota > Metazoa > Chordata > Amphibia > Anura > Pelobatidae > Spea > Spea multiplicata. The sequence continues at coordinate 35,170 of VKOC01021141.1, read as the reverse complement.
GCATCTTACTACAAAGCATGTTAGTTACAAGGCTACCTAAAAAATACATTTTAGTTTAAAGATTCATTCAAGGATATAAAAAGTAGACCCACACAAGCAACCAGAAAGTTACTGGTGAGATAAGGGTGTAAGGGAGGGAGTGGGAGTATGTATGTATATGAGAATATGGGTAGTGTAAGGCTTTTCTGGAGACAGAGTGCCCCATAATATGCGTTTTAACCCCCTGAATGCCACTCTGCCTCCAGAAATGCCTTATACCCCCCATATGCCACTCTGTCCCATGATATGTCTTTTAAACCCCTATATGCCAGAGTCGCATATAGGGGTATAAGGCATTTCTGGAGGCAGAGTGGCTATAGGGTTAAAGGCATTTCTGGAGTAGAGTGGCATAAAGGGGGTATAAGGCATTTCTGAGGCAGAGTGCATATAGGGGGGCATAAGGCAGTAATCAAGGAGGCAGAGTGCAAGCCTGGGGCAGAATGTAGCCTAACATGGGGGGGACAGTTGGAAAAAAAGGAAAATAAAAACAAAAAATGTTTTTTTTTCTCAAAATACATAGCTTTTATTAAATATGAAAAAATACTATTTAAACATGAATTAATATTTACTGGTAAAACTTTTTTCCTATAGGCTTTTTGTTTTTTCCTAAATTAATATTGAGATTTTGGGGGGTCGCCTTTTAATCATATATCGGTAGCAGGGTCTAATATTTATATATATTAGCAGTAGGGTCTAATATTTATATAAATCAACAGCAGGGTATAATATTATTATATATTGGCAGTAGGGTCCAATATTAAAGAATGAAAAATAAAAGCCAGTTTAGCTGTTATTTTGAAATCATATTTCAATTATGGTCAAGTACATATCATATAGTTAAAAATGGATGTCTAACGCGCATCTCAGATAACATGGCTCAGCTGCGTGCAATAATTAGCTCTGGGTGCTCCAGAGAGGGAAGGGTGGCTACTAGTGGTTGTAACTAAACTTCAGTGTAAATAATGACTGCATGGTCCAGGCTGAGCAGGGTGGAGTCTGACAGTGTGTGTGTGCAAGTGTGTGTATGAATGTGCATGTGTACATGTGTGAGAGGGAGTGTGTGTTAGCATGAGTGTATGGTGTAGTGTGTGTTAGTATGTGTGTAAATATGTCTGCAAGTGTGTGTCAATTAACGGGAGAGGAGCAAAAAAGCCAATGGCTCACTTAGCTTTACCTGCCAACCCAAGCTAGGAGGTGCCAGCCCTCCCCAGATTGCAGCTGTGGTATTTCTGTGAGATGAAGGTTACCTATTTGTTTGACATGATTAAGATGATGGGTTCCCATATCGAGTTTATTAATTGATTAACATGTAGATTGAGGTTATGAAAATGTATATATTTGAATGATGGATTGAAGTTTGTTATTTGAAAACACGCACCTTATCAATGTATCTTTATCTATTGTTCTAGAATTTGTCATTGGCATTAATATATACAAAATGTAGTATCTTGAGATGTTCCAGTTGCTCTATTTTCGTAGGAACATTCAAGAATGTCAAAGAGTAGCCACTCAGTAGAAATAAAATGTGGTTATATTGGAGGTCAATGAGGCCAAAGAACAAACACCCAACAAAAAGAAAAGCTAATGAGCTGGAAAAGAGGCATAGCATGCTCTGGGGTAAAGAGAATCAAGACATTTAAATGGGGGTGGGTGAGGTCAGGTAGGTCAGACAGCTTGAGAGTCACAATTCACTGTTTAAGTCATTATTCTTTTTCTAGAGAACGTAGATGTGCTTATTTGGAATTATTTCTGAATAAAGGAACTTTAAGTAATCTAATACACATCTCATGTTTTATGTGACGTAATTAAACAAAAAAAATATTCTTAATAATTAGAAGAATAAATGTACATATAAAAGAACTAGGTGAGAAAGGTCACCTAGTGAAATTGGCAGCACTACAATGTTCTGATTCTCATTATGTGGGTATATTTTGGAGGCAAAGTAAAAAGAAGACAAAAGAAACATTTTTTGAAGAGCTTAAGCTTAAATTTCAAAAAAAAATTGCTGTTCAAATTCTCTACTATTTAACAATAGGGGAGATATATGTCAATAGAGAGGAATAATCATGCAGGAACCGAGAACAGGAATGCATAAATATTTTTTATAAAAATGCTGTTACATGGTATAATCTATAGCACTAAACTGTAAATGTGGGGTTTAAGTAGAGAGAAATTCAGCTCTATGTAGAGAGAATTCAGGCAGTACAAACTACATAGCAAGGCCACAAGAGTGAGAATTACAAAATACGATCATTTATATACAAAAAGTATCAAACGCCTGCTGTTGTAAATCACGTCACTCTGATAACATAAAAGCATAACATGACAAAAGAAACTTTGGCACACTTCTCAAAGCAGTACAGAAAGCTGATTTACGTTCTATTGTAAGCCTTTAGACCAAAAATTGCATTGTTGTGAGCTCTGCTTTTTTTGTATAAAAAAATGTCTGAAGAATAATTTATAGTTTATTAATAGGACATATAAGGCCCCTGGGAATTGGTGCAGCTGAATGGACAGGGCACATGTATGTGTGTGTTTGAGTGCTGTATGACTAGGGTATGTAAATGTGGGAGCGGGAGTCCTGAGGAACATGGCACATGTATGCTCTTTGGGTGACCTCGGTCGGTGGCACTTTTAAGGAGCAATCTCAAACAGTCTTACCTGCTTTCTCTCTCCCTGTTGTCTTACTAACATGGATGCTGGTGTTAATGAAGGTAACAATCCTCCCCTGACCTCTGATGTGGAGTGGTCAAGGACCCTGATTGTGCCCACCGAGCTTATGGACAGCTGGTGGTTGGCATTGGTGAGGTACAGCGGATGTTGCTGTCAGTGCTGTTGGACGAGGGGGGAGGTGAGTACCTGTGCTGTTGGTGGGGGGCCCGCAAGGACGAGTTAGGTTCCCGTACTGTGTTAGGCATGCTGAGTTTGTGTTTATATGCATTTATATGCATTTGTTTATTTAGCTATTTATGTACTTACAGTATAGTTACTTTATGGAATGTTATATTTTGGCATAATGCTAATTATTGTTTAATTGTGGTGTTTTTAATAAAAGCTGTGGTTTTAATCCAAAATGCAAGTGTCTTGTGGAAATTTGGGTGTGGGTTATGATGTCCTTGGGTGAAGGTCAGAGCACGGTACCCACTACCTTCATACATGCTAAGACTTGCTGAGATGAAATCATCAATTTTGTTAAAGCCAGTTTGATAGTTGTCATCTTATCACTTAGCAAAAAATAATACATGCAAATATATATATATATATACATACACAATATATTAAAAAATATGTGGACACCTGCCATCACACCTATATGAGCTTGATAGACATACCATTCCAAAGCCATGGGCATTAATATGGAGTTTTTGCCCCCCCCCCTTGCAGGTAAAACAGTCTCTGCCTTTCTGGGAAGGCTTTCCACAGATTTTGGGGTGTGTCTGTGGGAATTTGTGCCAATTCAAACAAAAGAACACATGTGAGGTCAGTGAGTGTCTTTGGTATGCTGTGGCATCTCTTTAGTACGACACACCCTACTGTCAATGTTTGTCTATGGAGATGGCTGGCTATGTGCTTGATTTTATACACTTGTTAGCAATGGGTGTGAGGGGCAAGAGAGATTCTTAATCCATGTATATTGAGTATTAGTGGGATCCCCCACCTCAGCTGCCCCTTCTTTAATACTTAATTTTAAACATTTGAAGCAAGGTTTCTTTTGTCTAAATGGTACTGAGGGGATTTTACTCCTATCAATGTCCACATGATGATTTTACTTTTTCACGCTCAACAGGATTCATGTTTAAGTAATTTCATTTTTATTCTTGGCCTGGATTATATCTGCATTGGGTATTTGTAAAAAAAAAAAAAATCATGGGAAATCTTCAGGTTGTGATGAGGATTGTAAATGAATAAATTACGGATCATTAATTCGCTGAATTATTTCTGGTCAACTTAAAACCATATAACATGAGCTATGCGATAGGAGATTAAAAAGTACAGATTAATTTTTTCCACTGTTAACATGTGATGAGAAAGCAGCTCAAGGGAAGGGACACGTGGAAAAGATTATATTTGTCTAGAAAAAAGTTCCAATGTAAGTTTTGTATGAATTACCATTGCAATTAAAACATTATGTGACATATATTTAAAGGCCACATTGGCCTGATTATAAGAATCACTTTTAATCCACTAATATGTGTTTTATAATCACATATGTAAGGATGGAGCTTACAATTGACCAGAAACATAAATCATCCTAAATACTGAAATATTGCTGTAAAATATAATGTACTTATCAATTGTGTTGTAGACATGTATCCATAAACATTATTTTTTATGTTGTGTTCATTTCCATAATTCTCATTAAGGTAGGCACCAGGGTCAATGACACCTTTGCAGAATTCCAGTGCTTGAAGTTTCAGTGCTTTTATCAGATAACTGCGATTTGAAGATTTTGGGTCATTGCCTTCGCTCTTTTGAGATCTTTCCACAGCATCTCTAAAGGGGTAAGGTCTAGGCTCTGGACAGGATGAGGTTTGGGCCTCTACTTAGATTTTTTGAGCAGGGGATGGAAGTAAAGGGGGCATAGTTGTGGACCTGCTCCACCAAGCGGGGGGTGGGAGAAGGGGGTGGCAAGAAGCTCCCATGGTTAATTAGGATTCCTGGGGTTCACAATTTCATTTTACAAAGTTTTGTTTTTAATTTTTTTTTAAATGTTTTATTATTATTTTCACAGTAATTGGGATAATTTGTGAGCTGAAACTCAGCTCCAACCTGCCTTTGCAAACCACAAGTAACTCTCAAATTAATGAACGTGTGAGTTTGTTGATTTCAATTAAATTTGCAAGTTGTACTTTTGTCCAATTTGTGCGAGTTTGCGCCTACTGATATATACTCAAAGTTAATAGACCCCTCTTAAAGAAAATTACTAAAGGAAAGAAAGATACTTGCTATCTGCTAGCCAGGCCACACAGATTGTTTACCCAGTACCCGAGACCACGAGCATCGAAGAGCTCAAAGGCAATGGTGCCAAAAATACCTCAAAAATACCTTTTTCCATGGGCTTGTTCCTGCGTACAGAGCAGTATTTTAGGCTGTCTAGCTGCAGTTAGCTACCCTCCCCCTTTTTTCTGCCAGGTCTAGTTTTAACATCTAAAATGCTAATGTCTGATAACTACAAACAGAAATCATCAAAATGCTATCCTCATTTGTTTTCCCATTTGGTTCCTAGCAGAGAAATTGCACACTAATTATTAATTGGTGATTGGTTCATTATGAGTGTTATTAGCTTAATGAATTCTCTTCCTTTTTATCAAATGGCAAATTGTTCTTTGTTTTTTTTTAAATATGGCCATATGTCATTTTATGGCTGCTGCTCAGCAAATTGGGAGTGAGAACTGTCAGGGTCAGCTTTTCGCTGTCTGAACCATGGCTCAATCATTCATGTGGTATATCCATCTGCTACCACTAGTGGCCTCCCTCCTCCATCTGGAGTGCTCAGAACTCAATTACCAGGTACAGCTGAACCTTATTTCCCTGCCTTTAAAGACCTGCCCTGCCCTTCAGTCCGGGCCTTGGCATTAACGTTGTAAGACTGCTTTGCTCTGGACCTGTACCTGACCCTGTATTGTTCCTGCCTTCGTTTCTGCCTTCAGCCCTGCCAGTGGGCCTCCTACCCGTCCGCCCTGCCAGTGGGCCTCCTACCCGTCCGCCCTGCCAGTGGGCCTCCTACCCCTCCGCCCTGCCAGTGGGCCTCCTACCCCTCCGCCCTGCCAGCAGGCTTAACTGCCGTCCGCCCCTGCCTCAGCTCCCCTGTCTCTGCCTCAGCTCCCTTCTATTCTGTTTTCCAGTCCTGCTAATCCATCTGTGTACCTGTCTGTACCTATCTACCCATCAATATGCATAAAGGGGTGCAAACAGAATCCCCAGTATGCCCTGCACATGGGCTCCTACCCGACCTGCTCGCCTGGGTCTTGACAAGAGCAGACATAATGGGCTGAATTCAATGCTTCTGACTAAGGTTAGTGGCTATAAGAAAATGCAGAATGTTTGGTTTTGTATATGAATGTGCTCCTTACTAAATATGCAATGAACGTCCTTCTCCCTAGGGGGCTGGTAAGGACAAGTGGCCCCTTGATCCCCCAGTAATTAACATATGCACTGGCACACATATTTACACACATACTCTCTGACTAACACAAACTTACATGGGCTTGCTACATGATTTCTTCAACAAAGATTAAGCCAAAATGGAGAAGCGATGTATAGAAAAATTAAGTCAGTAGCGTACCTAGCATGGGGTGGTGGAATCTGGGTATGCCTGGGCATGATAGGAATGTGATTGCGGTTAACAATCATATATGTATATTTATTAATATTGTTATTGGATTTTTTTGTCCTATTTTGCTGTGTTACTTACTTTAAATAAAAGTGTGAGATTTTTTTTATGGTGGGGGGGTCATATTCGGTTTTGGACAGGTAAATGCTGCATTTTTTGTTTCAGTCCAGAAGTTTCTGTGCATCCCTAAGCCAGAAGTGGTAGGCCTACACCACATCAATGTTTGGCTTAGTATATAGTAATAGGAGTTATGCTGCACTATTATCAATGTCTGGCTCAATGCATAGTGATAGGGATTACGCTGTACCACAGTCAATGTCTGCCTCAGTATATAGTGATAGGTGTTATGCTGTACCACCGTCAATGTCTGCCTCAGTATATAATGATAACAGTAATGCTGTACCACCTTCAATGTCTACGTCAGTATATAACGATAGAAGCTATGCAGTTTTAAAGTGTTTGTGTGGGGGGGTGCCACATACAGGATCCGCCCCAGGTGCCAAATACTCTAGGTATGCCCCTGAATTAAGTACGCCCTAATTGCTTCCATAGGAGTTAAGATGCTAAGTAGCAGACAGGTACTCAAATGCCCTTGGTTAATTGATCATCAGCAAGTGTGACCACGTGCGCGTGACTTGGTTCTGGTGGTAAAAGGGTTAAAATTCTGTCTGCACTAGACCGGATCCACCCTTAATACCACCCGCAATTAACTATAATGATATAACTAATATCAAAATAATGCTGCCACCACCAAGACAATTTATAAATGGGGTGCCTTGGTACCCCAAGTGAATCAGACTAAAAACCCACACAATATATTTTAACACAATAATTATGTGTTTTCAAATTACCAATAAAATGGTCTCATCAGGTAACATGACTCTTTACCAGACACAGTAGCGTATCTAGCGAGGGGGGGGGGGGGGGTGGTCCGCACCGGGTGCCACTCATCAGGGGGGTGCCACTCATCAGGGGGGTGCCCCTCCAGAGACGGAGAATAATGGACAGCCCCTGTCAATGTCTGCCTCAGTATATAGTGATAGGTGTTATGCTGTACCGCCTTCAATGTCTGTGCCAGTATATAATGATAGAAGCTATGCAGTTTGTGTGTGTGTGGGGGGGTGCCACATACAGGATCCGCCCCAGGTGGCAAATACTCTAGGTACGCCCCTGACCAGACAAAGGCAGAACTTAATGGCTTCTCCATTTTGGCTTATTTTTATTGAATAAATCATGACACGGTGTAATATGTAATGCGTTGTTGTTCATCTGAGGGTATATTTACCAATTTTGAAACCTGATAAGGAACAGATGATTATTATTATGTCCTGATATGTAAAAACCATAGAACTCAAAGAGGGTATACTTGTATACTTTCTTTTTCATATATATATATATATATATATATATATATATATATATTAGTTTATCTTCAGCAGTAAAACTCTGCCTTGTTATTGATTCAAAACATATACAATAACCTAATTTAAATACATGTGAAGCTGCTTTCAGCTGAATCTTCAGTTAATTGAAAGGTTACTTATTGTGTTCATAAGTTCATTTTGAACTGACTATGAATACTATTAGGAGAGAGCTTTTGATATTTTTTAAATTGTATTATTTCCAACTCCATGTGGACAACAATGTGGAATAGACTATGCTCCTCGGCTAGATATAGTTAAGCTCTTGGCTAACTGTTTACAGTTTTCCTTAACTTAGTTTTCACACCCAGACATCTCAGTTTAAAACAAACATGTACAGTTAAAGAATACATCAGCCTCTGATATATAAATACTGTATATCTTTAATAGGGTTATATCAACATTCCATTGTCAAGTGCCGTGGCTACAATGTTTGGTTGGTGCCATTATGGAATGTCACAGTTCATCGACTATTACGTGGGTAGAATTGTCACTTCAAGTGCCTTCCCTCACTAAAACTCTTCATCTGCCCCTATTTTCTAACACACACAATGCCCTATTCAGTGGTAAACCCACACACGCTCTCTGTTTTTACACATTTTGACATACAATACTGGTAAATGTATCAAAGCCCATGTTTCTGAATTTAACCCCTTAAGGACAATGGGTGGTCCCTAAAAACATTGAAAACAATGCATTTTGAGCCCATACATGTGTTGCTAAACAGCAACACCTACATTTTTGAGGTGTTGCTGTTTAGCTTTCTCATTTAGTGCACCCACACACATTATATATTGTTTTTTGGATACCATTATTTTTATCACATTATAAAAAAAAATAAATGATTTTTTGTAAAAAAAAAATACTTTTTCTCATTTTTATTTGAAAAATCGCCGCTTTGAAGGCGTGGCATTCAAGGGGATGGGCTAACCAAAGAGGTTCGTCACATCAGAGAAGAGCAGAAAAAAAGAAAAAAAAAAGTATTACACATAAAATAGGGGAGGGGTGGCTGTTTTTTTGCATTACAAAATCAATATAAACAGGGGGGATGTGGCTGGGGGTAATACACATGGCAGTGGGGGCATCAATAGACAAGAGGGTGGTTGGGCATCACATTAACCAATACATAAGGGGTGGGGCATCAATACACAAGGGAGGGGGTTGGCTGGGGCATCCTATAAATACACAAAGGGGGGCAATACACAAGGTTGTGGGGGGGACATTAATTCATAGTAAAGGGGGCCTGGTGGGGCATCAATAAACAAGTGGCAAAAATACAAAAGGGACAGTTAATGACAAAGCAGTGTAGTAAATACATTTTTCTATGCTTCAGACAGGCAGAGCCTGTCTTGGTGTGTGTGTCTGGGTGTCTGTGTGGCAGAGTCTGTCCTGATATGTGTGTGGGTGTCAGTGTGGCAGAGATGTCCTGGTGTGTGTGTCTGGGTGTCGGTGTGGCAGAGCTTGTCCTGGTGTGTGTGTGTGGCAGAGCCTGTCCTGGTGTGTGTGTTTCAGTGTTGATGTGGCAGAGCCTTCCTGGTGTGTTTGGGTGTCAGTGTGGCAGAGCCTGTCCTGGTGTGTGTGTGTTTGGTCATCTGTTTCCTGGCACTTTACTTACTCTAGGAATAAATAGGACTATGTCGTTTTTACTTATCTAGGGATAAAACGCCCTTCTAAAAATGTGTAGTCACTTCAGAGGACAAAACATTCCAGGTCCAGAAATCAGTGGGAGGAAAAGTAAACGTTTTGTGTTATTTACTCTATTTCAGTCTGCATATTTTATTGAAAAGGATTAGTGGCACTAAATTGTGGCTTCAGGTGTATGATGACTTTTTAGTCATAAGATTATATCTCATACACCTGCCAAGCTCTGATGTCATCTTTATCCAGCACACAATGAAGGTGAGGAGTTAAGATTCTGTCCATTCCCAGGTATTTATTTGGGCCTTTTAACACTTTTGGTTCCTAGGATTTTAATAATAATAATAATAATATGGTATTCCGCTATCAAAAGGAACAATTTAATATAGTGTTAAAAAGAATGATTTATAGCTATATGGATGGTAAATAGTGTGGCTCAGATAGGCATGTGTAAGGGGTGTGGCGTGACCAAGAGCTTGACCATGCAATACAATACGTGGGGCTACTGTCATTCCCAGTCTGGCCCATGCCGCCAGGGCCGTCTTTAACGCAGGGCAAAAGGGGCAGCTTGACTTTTTGAAACATTTTTGTTGGAACTGGTGGTTCCCCTGACGGTAACATCAGTGGGAAATTATTTTTACCTGTTTTTTTTTCTTTTTACTAATTACCTGGGCTCTAATGGCTTGCATAGTTGAATGCAGTACCTGTTCTCAGGAGGGTCTGGTGAACTCAATAGTGTTTCAGTTGGCGCCACCATCTTGTGAGTGGCAGCAATGATGGCGCTTGTGGTTGCTGTTCTGAGCAATCACAAGGCGATCGGAGTAGGGGGGTTGTGTTGCTGAATATCTCAATATCAAGGCATGTCAGCAACACAGATTAGGCTTAGGAAGTGATTGCTGATGGGCTGCTTCCCTTCTAGTATCCACAGCTAGGCTTCCATGGATGCTGCAAACCGACTGATTGCAGTGATTGCAGGTATTAGAAAGCAGCCTGTACATGTCGTGAAGAAGAAAAACTAGTTAAGGTAGGACCAGAGTACAAATTTTGTGTGGTACATTTTATTGTGTGGTTGAGCCCACATGCCACACATACACATAAATTAATACGTAGGCATGCATTCTCACATGCACTTATACATAGACATGTATGCTCACATGCATACAAACATACATACCCGCCTGCACCTCCTTACCTCTCCTGCAGATTTTAGTCCACGGCTCACACTGTGTGAGCAGCCTCAGTTTCACCGCAGTGTCATGCGTGCCTGTCTCTTTCTGTGCCGATTCAAAATTGCTTAGAAAGGGCAACAATTTTGCAGCGTTACGGATAGAGACAGGACCAAGTGATTGCAGGGATCACCTGGCCCCTTAGAGAAGCGGGCCCCATCGCAGTTGCGACTGCTGCAACCGCTGTAGTTATGCCACTGGTATAAAGTCCTGGTACAGTAGGATACACAAGAGGATTGTGCAATCATCACATCCAATATATTGGACCAGTCTTTGTAAAGTGTCTCATTTCCCTAGAGACAAAGTTCATGGCTTGGAGGAATTGGAAAACAGGTATGGGAAGTGGATAGGCCTGGGAACATGAGTAATAATTTTCTTAGATGTTTTGGAAACAAGCTTGTCAATTGTGGCAAGTCCTGCCTGTCCCCAAAGTTTAAATATCTTAAAAGCATTCCCTTCTTGGAATTTTGACGACAAATAACCTGATATAGATCCTTATCTGTATAAAAAGAGGAAGTAGAAATCCAGTCTATAAGGCTGAAATATTATAATGTTTTTTATATTTGAAAGGTTTAGACCTAGAACATTGAAATTTATTGAGGTTTATTCTTTTTTCCATATGAACTTGAAAAATGCATCATTAAGTATATGGACACCTGACCATTACACCAACAAGGACTTTTCTGACACAAATGCTCTACTGGATAATTGGACAAAATTTCCAGCAGCTGCAAAGGGGGGAACAACTACATATTATGTCATATGTATATGCAATGTCATAAAAGTCCCTGTTGGTGTAATGGTCATGTGTCCCAATACTTTTGTCCCTTTAATGTATGACTGCCTTAGTAAGCAAGAGGGTAGTGCAACAAAGCTATCTGACCCAAAAAGGACAGGTAAAAAGGATCCGAAGTTCAGACAGTATGCTGATTATGAGTGAAGAATAGTTTTGGGAATAGAGACCCCCTTGGTTTTTGGTCGATCTTATGCCCAGGTAGTCAATATATTGTGAGGCCCATTTAATTCATAATGTGTCTAACTGTCACGGCTAGAGGACCAGCAATGCAGGAACTTGGTAACATCCACCGGATACAGGAGCAGAGCAGGATACAGGAAGCAAAAGGCAAAAGAGTAGTACAGGACAGGATAATCAAAACAAGCCAGGTCAAACGCAGGAGATATACAGGAACGTCAAAAGGTATGCCATGATCAAAAGCCAAAATCACGATGAAAGGAATTTAATAAGCACAGCCAACATGCACAAGGCACTATCACAGCCAGGTTTAAATAGTCATACTAATTGAATCTCCCGCCCAGGATGAAAAGGAAGCTTGGAACACATAAGTGAGCGGTCCCTTTAAGAGGCAGTACGGATCTTGGAGGATAAGCGATTCTGTACAGCCGACTTTGGCCACACGGGGGCGCACTCACACCTGACCAGAGGCCAATGCGGTCGGTGTCGGAGGATCCTTTAGAGGAACGGCAGTTCGGGCGGACGGGAGGTAAGTACCTTGTGGTTACAGTAACCCTGGTGGCTGAGTAGTAATATGAAGATAGAGCCCTGCTAATCCAGTCAGAATTATTTTAAACCCCATAATTGGACCCCAGGTATTAAGAAGCGGTAAAACTGGCACGAGAGTTAGAGAGGGGTTTGGCACATAACGTCAAGATATCTTGATAACCCTGAGACCCACTCAGATGCCTTCAAAAGCTGGCCCATTACACTGTGTCCTGATCAAGGGGTCCAACGAAACACTGAAGAACAGTGGAGACAATGGGCAGCCCTGATGTACACCTCTATCCATCCTAAGGTCTCGCAAATCCAGATCATTAACTCCTTGACTGAATTGGCATATAATTCCCTTACCAGATTCAAAAAATTAGAGCTGTGATTTTGATATTTTAAGATTCTAATCAGGTGTGGCCACACACTGTCCACATCTAAGATAAGCAGCTCTCTCTCCTCACTCACCCTGTTAGCTATTGCAGCATATCTGCCTTGAACAGAGCCTCTCTGAGCTGGGCAATTTTTACATCTTTATTTAGCAGGGTGATGTGCCTATATGAATTCAATCGAGAGAGGTGTCTATGAAGTTTCGGAGTCATCAGGATGCGGCCTTGTGCAGTCATACCAAAACATGATTCCCTCAACAATATTTTGTTGTAAAGATCTACCAGATGGAGTGTGATATGGGGCGATAATAATTTATAAAATTCTGCAGCAGGTTTTGTTATTCTTTAAATTTGTAATGACCAAAACTACTTCTCTATCCGTAATCGGGGAGTTAAGGGCTTCGTGTTGCTGAGATCAATTTTTGCTGACCAGCAAAGCCGAATAGGTGAAATCTCGTAGCAAAATTATCCACCCTATAAAGCTGCTCAATGTGGATCCATGATAAGCCTGTGCAGATTGTATATGTGAGAATTTTTAGATTTTGTCATGTCCTGGAGTGTTTAGATTTTGTCATGGCTTGTTTTCCTACCGAAAAAAAAAATTTTTGTATATTTGTTTGAGCTGAAAATATATTTTCTCTATTCTCCTGATCGTAGTTAGCTTGGTAAGCAGAGAAAGGTCTTACCATACCAACAAGGCAAATTTCTTTCATCATTTTACCCTAGTGGTATAAGAGATTAAATGCCCCCTTAACACTGCTTTAGCCATTTTCCAAAATAATAGCGAGGGATCAGTGTATTTCTAGTTATCATGTTTATAGTTGCTCCAGTACCCTCTGAAATTTTTTTTAAAATCATCCCTAGAGATCAAATGAGAAGAAGGATACCAGTTATGAGAATACAGCTGCTCTGGAAGCAGAGCGAGAGTCAACCCAATTGAGGTGAAATTGAAAAGTAATCTGTAGAGGTGCACCCCACAGAGAAAGCACATGCTCTTTGAGTGGTGTAGTTTTACATATCAGGACATAATAATCATTATCTGTTCCTTAGCAGGTCTAAAATTAGGTAAATACAACTTCAGTTGAACAACCACATATGACATATTACACCCCATCAAAATAATGACAAGATGGAGAAGCAATGTTTGAAAAACTAGGTACGCCTTATGATTCAATAGCTTGTAGATACACCTAAATACAGACCAGCAAACTGCTAAAACCTCAGCTTTTATAGAGGCGTCACACTTGCTGATGATTGATTAATCAAGGGCATTTCATTAGTAGCACCTGTGTGCATCCTAATTTCTATGGAAGCAGTAGGGATATACTTAGTTTTTCACACAGGGCTTCTCCATTTTTGCCTTTATTTTTGTTGAATAAATCATGATGCGGTGCAATATGTCATGTGTTGTTCATCTGAGGTTGTATTTACCTAATTTTTAGACCATTTAAAAACCATTATGCCCTAATATGTAAAACCATAGTGTACCCTCTTTTTCACACCACTGTATATTAAATATGTCCATGGAGATACAGATGAAGTTAGAAGATACAAGAGGGAAGATAAAAGAAATATGAGCGATGAAAGACAGAATGTAGAAGAGACAAGATGAACAACAAGAAGATGCAGAACCAGAAGTGGTCTGCAGAGAAGGTAGGGAAAGGGAGAGTGAACGAGAATGAATGTGGGAGAAGGGAGTGTGAGAGAGTGTAAATGAAAGGGATGCAAATTTCCAATAAAATTTTGCTTCATTTTGGTCTCCTTCATAGGTGGGAGGGTGGTTTCTATTTAATGGATTCGTGCAAATTGAAGAGTTTGCCAAAATTCTGTAAATTTGCATTTTATACCAATCTGAATGTACAGGTTTACTCTGGATTGAATTAGAATGGTACTGTTAAGGCATAAGAGTAAAAATTTAATTGCAGCAACATGTGTTTTTGTTAAGTCAATAAAACTAATTTAATGTCCAATAGATTAGAGAACAGTTCATTGGTAGACACCTGCACCAGATCTTTAATAAATTTTGTTAAATTATTCCTTAAAGAATAGCGCTCCTTAGTGGTATATGATGGTAGCAAACCTGTGAAAATATGTAAAACACGTGATCAAGTTGCTAATTATCCAATATAAAGCATAGTAATCTGATTGGCAGATTCTGAGAGCTTTATGCTAAAACACATGGTCTTTAAAAAGTTTATGTTAAAACAAAGAGAGGGTTCGTGACTGGAAATTTATCCTTAAGCTCTTTCTCTCTCTCTCCCTATCTTGGTTTTACTTTCATAATTAAAAAATATCAATTAAAAAATAACATTTGGTGTAGGGCTGGTGCTTAGCCGTAGGTGACAGATTTGCCAGTCTTTCCCCCATTTATGGGATTATGAAAATATATTGATATTTATCCACTCATGTTAATATTGCTGTGGCCTTCTTAATCCAACAAAAAGTGTCAGTGTTTTCTTTAATAAGAATGAAATATATGGGAAGGAAAATTGGACTTGCCTAAGTCATGAGACCCAAAGAAGTGAACTCACCATAAAAAAAATAAATTAATAAACTTACAGAAATATCTCAAAATGGAAGATGTAGTCACAATCTTCCATCCATAAAAATCCAGAAATAGACTAAAAAAGCATTAAAAAGCACATTGTGCAAACTGATTAAAAAAAAATTTACCCTAGAAATAAATAATGAATAAATAAATGAGCTCCAATATAAACATGGAGCTGCGTGTAAAGGCACAATAGATATCCCACAACAGAGATTAACGGATTTAAAGGTAAAAATATATAAGCTTCTTTAATAATTATAAACGGGAAAACAAAAAAGTTTTTAATGAGTCTGGGCTGGGCGGGTGAACATTCCACCACACCCCTTTATGTTGTTAACAAGATGTAAGTAACAAAAACTCGTCACTGGCCAAAAAAGCGTCACTTTCCCTTAGTTCCAGTGAAGGCGAATGCTAATGCTACAGCAAACAATAACACTTTAGACAATTTTATGCTTCCAACTTTGTTCCAGATTGTGCCCTTGTGCACAAAGCAAGTTACATAAAGACATGGTTTAACTAGTTTGGAGTGGAGGAGCTTAAGTGTCCTGCACAGAGCCCTGATCCTCAACCACACTGAACAACTTTGAGATAAATTGGAATACTGATTTTGGGGAAAGCCTTCATCCAACATCAGTGCCTGAGGCCTTGTCGGAAGAGTGGAGGCTGTTATATCCACAGAAAGGAGAGGGGGCAATCCCATATAAATGTCCATGGTTTTGGAATGGGATGTCCAACAAGCTCATTTAGGCGTGATGTTTAGGTGTCCAAATACGTTTGGCTATATAGTGTATATGAAGCTACCATGTGCACAAAGTAGCTGCTTAATATATGAATAGAATACATGATAAATGATTTAATAACATTTTGATTTTCTCAGTAAACTATTTAATATTTAAAAATGACGAAAAACCTGAAAATACAACTAAATGACATCTGTTCTATAGAAATGTTTTTCCATTTTGTGGTCAATAGAATTTGTTTCTATGAACACATTCTGCGATATTAGAAAATAAAAAAACTGTTAGACATGCTGTTTTGCATTATCCCACCTGGCTACAAAATAGTTTCAATGTCTTTGGGTCTCAATTCACCTTTTGGAAGTCCATCTATCACTACTCTATCTAGTCACAGTGCAATCATAAACGGCGCACAACAATATTAGGGTGGCCATGTGTTCCAGGAGAAACATATCCTGTGTAACAGGCAACCCTATTCCAGGATGATGTTATGTTGAGGTAAGCTGATAAAGATCCACTTCAGATGTGGCCATGAGTCTGTTATGTTATAACTTTGTTATGTTACATATGTAACCCAGTGCAGTTATTTTGTCTAATAACATTACAGCTGGGTTGTCATGGATACTGACCTTGCCTTCCAGCACCAGGTTACTTGTCTCCTCTGAACCAATCAGTATCTCTATGGGACATATGTCAGTTTTCCCAAGCTAGGGAAATGTTTCTCAGCCTATCAGAGGAGAGGGTCTAAGAAGAAACTTCTGGAAGAGCAGAGCTAAGCAGGGGAGTGAAGAAGGAAGAGAGACAGACTGCCCTCCCTGTAAGTAGGCCTGAAGTAAACCTGTTGCCTTTGTGTGTACTGCTGATATCCAAGCAGTACACTGAAGTTGAAGTAGAAGTAGAAGTGTGCAGAGAATACAGCATGGTGCTGTATGTTCCTGAGTGAGTGTGACAGACTGCAAGTACCCAGAGCGTCCAAGTCCTGCATTCTGTACCAGTAAGGTGAAAGCAGAGCTGCAGACAGACATCTGTGTGGGAAGACAGTTATTATCTCAACCAGGAGGTTAAAGGGGCAGCATCCCAGAGCTGCCTGAAGACATAAAGGAGAGGTACTTCACTAATATATATCTATCCACATAAATATATCCTTGTCTCCCCGGGTAGCGCTACCTGCATCAAGGGCCCCAACAGTGCACCAACACTGGGACATCTGGGTGGAAAGAACACCTACATTTGGGGTGGGGAGCGGCTGTTGGCAGTTATCTGTGTTATATATATATTCTCAGGACTGTGCACCCACTGCTAGAACTGAACTGCATAGGCACAGCAGCTGGGTCCTTATATTATCATACCTGTTTATTTTAATATATTCTATAAATAATTAGCATTTCAGTTGTGTGTGTTATTTTCTTGTGTGAAAGGGGCCATTTCTCAGTGGGTGGGTTCCCCTACTCAACATAGTACAAATCACTGAGTGGAGGCACTGCATAAAGAAAGAAGATGTCGCGATCTCCCAGCAATTGCGGAGGCTCAGGTTTCCTGTCACCAGCGTCACTGAAATATGTAACTACCAGCCTGGCAGCAGAGCAAGGTAAAAAAAGGGTTACACATAATACTTGTTATATCCTGTCTACACATTGTACAGCGCTACAGAATTTGATGGTGCTATATAAAACAATAAATAATGATAATAATAATACATACAAAGGAGCAGAACCAAAGATAGGGGAAAATGGTGGGCACAAGAAAGTATAAAAAATATAAAAAAATATTTGTAAGCTGAATATTAGTGTGAGCAATGTGAATGTACTGCATATAAATATAGTAAATATGCAAATCTCTGTAACCCAGATTGCCAATTAAACTCTACTCAATGCCCCTTAGGTTTAAAAATAAAATCTATTAAAATTAATTGATTTGTAAGCTGTTAAACTATCATATTTAATAGCACATGAGGACTCTAGTTCTCATTTCTTTTTATTTAATTTTTTTATATTTATTTTTTATATTCTTAACATATTCTTTTTTCTTTTGGCAGACACTTAGCTTAGATAGTTGGATATGACTTAGTATTCTTGCCAAACGGTAATAGCAAATTAAATATCCATCTGTTGCCCTAGGTTATGTAACACATTAACAAATATTATTTATTTAAATTTTGTAGATTTTAGATGTCTCACGATTAAGGCAAAATAATTTGCTAGTTTTATTTGATAACTTAGAAATATGAGGGAAGTTATGGGCAGACGTTCAACAATTCCCATACTTTTTAATTCTCTGGATTGAGGTTAGTTTGAAGAAGCAGGAAACTGATAAACTGTGATTATTTGCATGGGATATAAGGTTAAAGTAAATTAATTTGTAACTTAACTATTCAATAGGAAAGATGAAAGATGGATGAGGCTTCCTAGTGCACCACTTATTTGATTGACAGGTTCAAAGATTACCTTTGTTACAGGCATATTTGCATCATAGACATATGGGACTAGCCTGCAATGTGTTCTTCAGAGGTGAAACACCAGAACGTGACATTATATTCTGGCCCCTATAACAGATAAGCCAAGAAAGGGCCTGTGGTTGCTGGGGAAGCAGGAGTTATTTGGGACCTTGGCACAATTTTTCCCACTGGGTAAATTGTTCCTGGTTCTAAAAACAGAAGCATAATATCAACCTCAGCCCTGATCTCATAAAATCAATCATTTGAAATTGTCAAGCCAGAAGGTTTATTGCTAAAAGTATTCTTCAAATACCTTTTTCTTTCCTGCACTCTTACTTTCTATATGCTTATATTAAACTGAGGAGGAAGGTACAGAAACAGCAAGTCAGCTAGGATTGATTGACAGAGCCACAAAGTTAATGTGAAATGTTCTCCGTTCTATACATTTATTTTAGGAAATCTCTGCCTTCATTCAAACTATGTGAAACTGGTTAACTTTTCAAATTTAAATTATATTGGTATTAGTTTTGTGACAACGTAAACACCGTCCCTAATTACTTTTCCAAATACATGTGATTACTTAGAAGAATTATTAGTTAACAAATTTGAAGATCATTAAAATGCGTGTGAGGTCAAGAAAATATAAAGAACGCTTAGTGCTTGTTTTTTACTGGTTCAACAATAAACTCTTCTAAAGTTGTAACTGATGCAGATTTAATCCACTGGTAGTTCAGGGTCTGTACAGAAATAATCCCCATGAATATAGAATATGAGCCTGTCATTATTTCCTAGAGAAGGTCTCGAAAGCTCGCAATTAAACTATACTTTTCTCCTGTTTTCTCAACGGCTAACACAGTACAAAACCATTTTATCATTTGAGAGAAGGATGGGAACTGAAACCCTGATTACATCTACTTTACAATAGATATGTTGATGTCTGTCTTAAACTATTATTTTATTTAATGGCCACATTTTTGAGCATACTTAGGACATAGCTAAGGGTATAGGGTGACCACATGTCCCAAATTGCCCAGACAGTGCTCGATTAGTTTTCGATAATCTTCATTGCACTGGAAAGCTGTTAGGGGACAAGATTGACACTGGGAAATTGCCTTTTTGGGACAAAGTTGGAACTGAGAAGCTGTTAGGGGACAAGGTTGGCATTGGAAAGCTGTTAGGGGACAAGGTTTTTACTGTTAACCTCCTAGGGGACAAGGTTGTTACTGTTAACCTCCTAGGGGATTAGGTTGGCAAATGAAAGCTGTTTTTTGTTTGTCACTGGGAAACTTTTTTTATATTATATTTATAGGTTATTGTATTGCTAATATTTTATTTTCTAGAATATATTCACAACAATATATATTCTGTAAACACATAGCAGTTTATTATATACAGTTAGTAATTTTTACATGTTACAAGTTCCTGCTCTTTGAGGAAAAAAGAGATGCCTAACATGTATAAAAGCATGACCTTTTTATGTAGAAATTTAGTGACTCTTCTGTTTATATATATTTGCTTGATTAATATGGCCCTGATTATAAGACGACCCCCAAAAGATGAATATTAATTTAGAAAAAAAATAAAAAGCCTTAACATAATACTACTCTATAGGAAATATAGTTTAAGCATAAACTTTTAATAAAAGCTGACTGAGAAAAATGCATTTTTTTTACATTTCCATTTATTTGCCAAGCTGCCCCCCCCGATAAGCCTTATACCCCCTTATATGACACTCTGCCCCTCAGATCTGCCTTATACCCCCTAGATGCCACTCTGCCCCAGATATGCCTTATGCCCCCGTATATGCCACTCTGCCTCCCTGATATGCCTTATACCCCCAACTTACCAATGCATCCCTAGACTTGTCCCCATGCTCCAGACTCCCTGGTCTTTAGTGGGGCAGCTGGTGGACGTCTGCGCAATACGCGTAGACAACCTCCCTTCTATGACTGAGCAGTGAAAATGTCGGACAAAAGTGGAGGTTGTCTGTGCGCATTGTGCAGATGTTCACCTGCTGCCAAGAGGATCCAGGTCCCCTGCAGTGCTGCGAGGGATCCTCCTCTCTGGCAGCTGGTATACATATATTGTATATTAATGACTCCCAGGTAATCCATACATACACTATATGGACACCTGACCATTATACCAACAGGGTCTTTTATGACATTGCATATTCAGGTAATATGTAGTTGGTCCCCCATTTGCAGCTATAACAGCTTCTAGCCTTCTGAGAAGGTTTTCCTCAAGATTTTAGAGTGTTATCGTGTGAAATTTTGCCCGCTGATACAGTAGAGCATTTCAGAGGTCAGACACTGATGTTGGACAAGGAGGCCTGGCTCACAATCTCTGTTCCAGTTCATCCCAAATGTGTTTGATGGGGTTGAGGTCAGGGCTGTATGAGGGACAGTCATGTTCTTCCACACCAACCACTTCCAATCATGTCTTTATCGACCTTGCTTTGTGCACTGGGGCACAGTAATGCTGGAATATAAAAGGACCTTCCCCAAACTGTTCCCACAAAGTTAGAAGCATAGCATTCTCCAAAATGCTGAGGGGGACATACTAAGACATTTTAAGTCTGTATAGTGCATTTTATTTCTTGGAAAAGCCAATCTGAATCTGAAACTAGAATAATTGCCTTTTCCTGAATACTTGAATACATCTTGATTTTTATAAAAGGGTTGTCTAGAGCAGATTAACTGGCATGAGAAACATGGGATGTGTAGTTTAAAAACATCCGAGAATCTAATTGCAGGCAGCAACGCAATGAATCTTTTAGCTCACTGCTTAAACTTCAACTTGAAAATAAATGTACTAAATGTTACCCCAAATGACAAACAGATGGCTTATGCATTATGCTCTTGTATGTTTGTATACAGATCTAGCTTGCACAACAGGCACTTAATGTGTCGGAGTCACTAACATTCAGATGTTGAATAAATTATGTGTCAAAATCATATGTTGTTGGAATGCTTTGAAAGACCAATCTGAAAAAAAATGATGAATCTACTTTGGCAAACACTTCGGTTTTATTTATTTTTTTAAATTGCAGAGGAAAAGTAGGGAACGGAGAACCTAATGTATGAATAAGTACAGGAAGGAAAGGAAGTGCACCCAGGGGACAAATATCAGCCAAAGTGTTGTAAACCACAAAATAAAGTGGAACTTCCAGTAGCACACAAGAACAATAATTCAGATAATGAGTTCAAGTTTATGTTTCAAGTCTGGCAGATGTACTCAAATGTGATGCACAATGCAGAATTTAAAGAACAGCCCTGGGAAAGCATTGGACGCAGGGGCAACATGACTGTGGTGATGCCAGGCGGCCCTCTCTGTATCTGGGGATATTATGTGTATAGGGGCATTAGGGTTCTGTTATGGTAGGTGGGTGCAGCCTGGAAGGGCAGGACACAGGAGGCCAGAGGGGTATATTAGTGACCCTCTCAGGGAGCAGCCCTCTATTATTGTTAGCTGTATATCACACATTTCCTCCTCTTATATTTAGTTTGTTCAGTGTTTATGGCAGTTGACTGCTGGCATGTTGCAAGGGTTAACTACCAATACTAGTGGTTGGACTTGTGGTGCACAAGCCTCTGAAGGATACTCCTGGGGTGGGTGCCCTCGTAATTTTGATTGGTGGACATAGGCTGCCGTGCATGACAGGGATATAATTGGTATGCCTATGCCAGCCTGTGACTGTGTTACGGTTAACCCCTTAATGACAAGACTGTTTCTTACTCGTAGTACATTGTGGGACAATGGCTCTTTCAACATTTTTCAGTGTTGCTGTTTAGCTGTGATTTTCTCATTTCTCATTTCGTGCACCCACAGATAGTATATATTTTTTTTCAGGACAAACGGGACTTTCTTTAGATACTATTATTTTTATCATATCATCTAATCTACTGTAAAAAATGATAAAAATATGGTGATTTTTTGTTAAAAAATGACTTTTACTCATCTGCAAAAAACAAAAAATGAAAAAAACCTGCTAAATAGATTCTACTATTTGTCCTGAGTTTAGAAATGCCCAATGTTTTTATGGTTTTAAGCTTTTTTTATGCACGTTATGGGGCAATAAGTACCAGTAGTGTTTTGCTATTTCAAAACCATTTTTTCCCCAAAGCTGGTCATTCTGTCCCATGTGCTATTTTGGGTATATTTGAAGCCGGCCAATGAAATTTACCCCATCAAACTATATATTTTCAAACACACCCCAATATGTGTTCCGGAACATCTCCTGAGCACAGTGATACCCCACATGCATGGGTTTGTTAGGTTGTTCGGGGACTAAAAGGCCCTTTTAGAGAGGTGCGCATTTTTCAAATTGGAATTTTGACTTGTCAAAAAGTCTGCCCACATATCCAATTTCGGGTATCTTTGAAGTCGGCCAATACAATTTACACCATCAATTGTATTGGCCGACACCCCAAGGTATTTGAAATGCTGGTATTTTAACCCTTTCCAGGCACTAATTTTACCACCAGCCTTTGTCAAACTTTATGGTAGTCATTTTTTTTGTATTTTTTTCACACACGTTGTACTTCAGGTATAAATTTACCACTCCTGCTATATGTCACTGCCAAACAACACCCCGATATGTGTTCAGTAAAATCTCCTGAGAGCAGTGATAAGAGGTAAAAGGCCGCCTTTGTGAGGTGTGTATTTTTTTGCCATTTAGACATCTGGTCAGTCTGTGCCCACGTCCCATATTTGGGACATCTTTGAAGCCGGCCAATTCAATTTACCCCATTAAATCATACATTTTTTAAAACTAGGCACCCTATGAGCATTTATAATCCTAATATTTTAACTCTTTCCATGCAGGAAGCTATAGCGTGAATTGTAGGACTTGCTCATAAAAAATTTTTTGTTTAGTTTTTTGGTGACAGTTGTCACGCACAGCGTAAGGTAGAACCTGTAATCAGGTAGAGCAGCGTGTGCAAGTCCAATAGACAGAACACCAGAGTCCAGTATAGAATAGCCAATGAGCAAGCCGAGGTCAGGAAGCCAGAAGTCAGGATCGTAGCAGGGTAAGCCGAGGTCAGGAAGCCAGAAGTCAGGATAGTCGTGAGGGAAGCCAGAGTCAAACGCCAGGAATCAGTATCAGGAACAAGCCGGGTCGGTAACGGGAAATCAAACAGGAACGCGTACTGAGATGACACTATACAAGATAGGTACAACCATCAGAAGGCAAAGCTGGAAGGTTTCTGAGGCTCTTAAATAGGAAGGAGGAAGTCCAGACCTCAATTAGTGTTTTCCCGCCATAATTTCAAAATGCTGATACGTCACTTCCGGTCAGCGGCCATCTTGGGATTGGCGAGGTCTCAAATTCTTAAAAAGACCGGTAGTACCGGCTGGCGCCACTAGGTGGCAAGCAGAGCGTGTACACGTGGCAGGTCCGGACCGGGTTCCAGTAGACGGCGGCCGCCGTGAGGAGCTGCGGGGTCCTCCCCGTCCTCGTGGCGGCAGAAGCTGTCTTGCGGAGGAGGGAGGTCTTCCTCTCCTCCGCGGCGGCTGAAGCTGCTGTGGCAGGGCGGGGGGTCTCCCCCTTCTCCGCGGCGGCTGTGGTCGTTGCGGCAAGGCGGGAGGTCGCCCCCTCTTCCGTGGCGGCTGATGCCGCTGCGGTGAAGCCGGCAGTCTCCTTCCTCTCCGCAGCGGCTGAAGATCCGCGTACCCGGAGGCAGCCAGGTACGTAACAACAGTGGGGAATTTTTACATGTTACCATATTTTTTAACATTTTTTTTTTACTTATCTCACTGATTAGTGAGCTGGACTCCATTGACCATGCATGGTTGAATACACTATGCATAAATAATAATGATAAAGATAGATAGAGTTTATGATTAAGTCATTAATGCATATTATTTGTATTTTGTTCAGCTCTTACAATGATTTTTTGGAGTTAAGATGGATAGTAAAACTTCTTAAAAATCACCAGTAAAGTTTTGGCCATCATTCAGACGGGGTCTGCTACAGTTGTGGTGGTCTACACTACACACTAACTCCTGGATAGCGCCACTTCTCCGGGTCGACACCCGAATTGTCCGGGTTGTGGTCTAACAGCATATTACAATAAAGGACTGTCTAAATCTTAATTTCACTATTTATTTATCTTCCAGTAAACATTTCGTGTTAAATTATTTTGTATGTTAACCTTCTAAAGACTATTTCAACCCTGTAAAATAGTACGGTCACAATATAACAACCATGTGTTCAATCATTTATAACACTTTCTTAGAGATAAAACAAACCTTTCCTTGCATTCAGTTATAGTCCCTGTAGAACATTTCTGTGTCAGTATGCTTTTTGAGAAATGGCTTGCTGATCTAAAAATATTGAGTGCATCTAAGCTTTACAAATGTCGAGTGTTCACAAATGTTCTCTGACATATAAAAGGTTAATTCAGCAATGTATTCTGGTCACTTTGATTGATAGCATCAAAAAACTGCCGTGCATGAAGCACTAAATGTCACACTTTATAGTTTGCTATATTAGCCTACGTGTTCTTTTAAGTTACTGGCAAGGAAATGTATTTTACGTGGTTGGAATAAAGTACATTAGTACATGACTGGAAAATTAAAATGCAGCCTAGCGTTGCACTTATAAGTTACATAACTACATACAGTACAGAATTGGTTGTTTCCAGAAGTAGAAGTCCATTATTTAATATGTGTTTGATAGGCGAAAATAATGGTTATTATTTCAAATAGAGTATTAGGGAACAAATGTTGCATATATATATACACAAAAGTGCGGCATTTCAAAATTCTGTGGTGAATGAACTCTGATCGCCATAGAAACTTTATTTCAGCTTTTCGTCACTGGACTAACTTGCACTTAGAACTATTAGTCAAACTTTTCAGCATTCATCTGAGGTCTTCTTTCAGGTAAAAAAAGGATTTCAATATTCCATTTAGCCAGGGTCTCCTGACCTCCTTCCAGCAATGTGATAATGATTGAAGAGCTGTCTTTATGTACCAGGAGCTTTGTGTGGGGTATCCCCAGTGATATGGAATCTCTGCTTCCCCCAGAGTAAGGACAGTCAAAGAGGCACTGGGCAAGCAGACACTGGCAGATGATAGGCACATGAAACCAAATGGAGAAGGACTGAATTTCCCTAAGGTTATAGACGGTTTTTATAAAAGGTTCCACCAGAGTAAAGACGGTCAAAGAAGTGCAGCAGCATTAGCAGTAGGGCACTGGACAGGCAGACACTGGCAGATGATAGCCACATGCAGCCCTTTGGAGCAGGACTGATTATCCCCAATATTATATATTATAATGCCAGAATTTGTCACCAATATTTATTTAGCAATGAGGAATAATAGATGATATGATAGAAAGATAATAAACAAACATTAACTTGTCTAAAATTACAGGTTTGGCTGGTAGCATAAATGGGCAACAACAATTGTCTTCAACAACAACATGCCACTCAGGAAAAGGGGGGAAATGTCTGCTGCAGTCCCTGTAATACACTACAGTAGTCACTACAGCTTCTCCAATCCACCCCACAACATTATATTTTCTGCACTAAAATAAACTATTAATTAACTTGCAGTATGGTAGGTGAGCAATAAGCATTAATCTCAGGCTCTGCTAAGCTTACCGTCACTGTCTCACACTCCAACTCCCAAGTTAAAATGGCGTCAGCACATTTTTGGCTACTTCGACCTATCAGTCATTGATGACCTTCCTATACACAGTCCCTACCACTTTACCTCATCAACTTATCTGGGAGCTCTCGGGTTTGCCCTGAGATTGCCGGGTGAAGCACAGCTTCCCCAGTTTCACCAGGTCAAGACCTGAATCCTCCGGGTCCTGGGAGCGGAGTCTTGACACACCCTGCTCCCCGCCCATTTTCCTTTAAATGGGGGTGTTTCCCACTGATGTCAGGGGCGTTCTAAAAAGTCAGCAGAAAAGCTGCCGTCAGCTGGACCTCCCACTGAGGTCAGCGGGACCGCCCACTGACATCAGGGGAACTCCCACTGACCTCAGTAGGACCTCCCACCAACGTCACAGGACCACCCGCTGGCATCAGTGGCCAGTCCTGGCTGCATCCCGCAAGGGAAGGCTCTGGGTAGAAGTTCCTGGTATGCTTACGGCTTGTAAGGGTGGCTGTACATGGTGACAAATGGACTAATCATGATGAATTTTCTGCACTTTTACAGTTTGTTTTAGTCGGTTTCGTTGGAGATCGTCCTTGTTATTGTTGGTTCAGATGAAAGCATGAAGCAGGCAATTTAAATACAAGTTTGTACGAAAACGAATGCACAAGTCTAATGACTAATAACCACAACATTGGGGACTTGAAGAAACATAGGAGACACACAGTACACGCACACACAAATAAAAACCAAGCAGCCGAGAATCAACAGTGCAGTCAGTCTACATCTGGTACAATTTTTTATATTTATGTTTATCATACAATTGAATCACATGGCCAGTCCGAGACCAGGGTTCCTAAAGGCCGGGGCTAAATTGTATATATGCAGGATCAACTAATAGTACCCAGAGGTTGGGCCCCAATGAATGGGCGATAGTATACAGACAACCAGGCATCAGGATACAAAGGGGTTAAATCCAAAAACGTGATGTCAAGGTGCAAGCCAGAAGGTCAGGGTTTATAGAAGGTCACGTAGTCAAAAAGGAATAGTTGAAGGTCAGGTACACCAGGTAATCAAAATGGGTAAGACAGAGAAAGCGCTAAGCTACTGATACAAGAATCAGCAAACAGCTTAGCAAAGTGAGTACAGAATAGAGGGCTTTTATGATGAATTTGGCACCATCTGATGTTATCATTCTGTGCAGCCACACCTTCTGGAAGAAACCTGTACCGGCTAAGTAGAATAAAGATATGTTGCCATGGCAACCACAGAGCTGCGACGATGCCTCTCCCTCTATCGGATGATTAAAGGGTGTGAGAGAGTTGTGACAATTTTTCCTAAACATAATTGGTTTTAAGCTGAAAGTATTCACCCTAATCAGTTTAAAATATTACCAAAAAAACGTACTTACCCTTTTTAATAAGTGTAACAGACTTAACTGTCATTTATGTTATAATTTGTTGTATGCATGTTCTGATTTTTTGTTTTTGCAAGTTTTAAATGTGGATAGGGTTTACACTGTCCATGTTGCAGGGGGAAGGTGTTTGGGGTAGGACTGTTACTCAGAAGGAAATGGTCTTGTTAATATGCTGAGTCATACTGGTCATTGCTGATTCTCTGGAAAATGGTGTTTGGGGTAGGACTGTTACTTAAAAGGAAATGGTCTTGGGATATGCTGAGTCATACTGGTCATTATTGATTCTCTGGAAAATGGTGTTTGGGGTAGGACTGTTAGTCAGAAGGAAATGGTCTTGGGATATGCTGAGTCATACTTGTCACAACAGTTATATGTTTCACTATGTATTAATAATAAAGCAAAAGATAGATAGTTTATGGATAAGTCATTAATGCATATTATTTGTATTTTGTTCAGCTCTTACGGTGAATTTTTGGAGTTAAAAAGGAAAGTGTACA
This sequence comes from Spea multiplicata, assembly GCA_009364415.1. Classification (NCBI taxonomy): domain Eukaryota; kingdom Metazoa; phylum Chordata; class Amphibia; order Anura; family Pelobatidae; genus Spea; species Spea multiplicata. The sequence goes on along the minus strand of VKOC01021141.1, from coordinate 7,375 downwards.
ATAAAGCTTCTTAAAAATCATTAGTAAAGTTTTGGTCCGCTACAGTAAGAGCTTATGCCTTCGCTGGTTCAAATACCTGCTGTACATGCTTGCTCAAGGTGGCAATAGTTAAGGGACTGCACCATATTGGAATCAGTATGATGGTCTAAGGAGCTGAGACATTGTAAAATAGTTCACTATGGAGATGGACACTGTGACGGCCCCGGGTTAATCGGTGCCGTCTGTGATAGTTCTTGTTTGTGATTCCTGCATTTCCCAGTATATGTTGTAATTATGGTGTGTACTTTTGTTCCCCTTGTTTGCTACCCTGTCCAGGTACCACATGTCCTGCCCCCTCCCCCCTTACAGAGACTACAGTAGAGACCCCCTACTGGGCTGAGTGCTAATACCCAGTCGTATGCAAAGGAGGGCAGGATGTAATTCCCTTGTGTGCCTATTGGACGTAACTCAATCCCTTGTACTGTTTAAATACCCCTGTGTTCCCAAATAAAGAGAGTCCTGTTTTCACCTCAACATGAGTGTTGCCTGATGCTTGGGGTTGGCTGATATGATCCTGTATTGTCCTTTTCAGGACAATAACCACGCTGTGTAGCTAAGCTTTGGCTAGCCACAGTGCCAAGGTAGCTCCGGTGCAGAGAAGCCCCCCCTCTATCTACAACGCTGGTTCTGCCTGGCGCTGAAGGGGTTAATTGTTGGTGTCCCGGCAGGAGGAAGCAACGTTTGGCGGAAGTACCCAGTCGGGGTACAGGTCGGTCCCGTCACAGACACTGAATATCAAGAATCTGAAAACCTGCCTCATACAGAAGGTAAAAGGGACAATAATATGAAGGGAGCAGTGAAACTTAAAGATAAAAATATACCTGAACTACAGTGTTATGTACAAGAAAGGGAACGTCCACATATTATTACAGAAAAAATGCTTGCTTACCAGAAAGATGAATGTTGTAAGAAAGAAAAAAGGCTAAATACTTTGTATGTACAATGGAAAGTAGATGTTCGTAAAGCGAGACATGAGTTAAAATTAAACATATCTGATAAGCAGCTCACTGAAATTGCTGATTCTCTGGAAAATAAAATGAACGGTATTATGAAAATCTTTAGTGAAATAAGGGAACATATAACACCTGTGTCTGATTTAAGACTTAAAGTTGATGCATGTAAAGCTGTGACCAATGACATTGTCAAAATTGTGTTAGGAAGATTAACCATGTCAGATGATGAGTTTGATGCAGAAAGGGAAAGGAGCCGTCTACGTGAACTTTTAGCTCATAGCTATGTTCGCTCTATATACGATTCTAGTGCTTCACAAGCAAGTGTCAGCAGCTATTCTAGATCTTCTGGTGCAGCAAGCAAACGAGCAGATGCTGTGGCAGAACTTGTTGCAAAAGAGGTTGCATACAAGATGATGCATTCAGAAAGACAACAAAGGGAGAAAATAAGAACTCTAGAAGAGCAACTCAAAAAAGAGCTAGAAATTCAAAGGTTTGAATTAGAAGGGCTGCAGTTAGAAAAGGACTTAGAAGTTGCACGTGCCAGAGTAAAATCCTATGATGAAGTAATAAAACAAGAAATGAACGGTCAATTGAACTTGATACAAAATAAACATGAAAGTAAGAGAAACGAAATCTCTCCTACAATACGTCAACAATACAATGTTAAGTCAACAAATCTCAGTGAAGTGGCTTACCTTGCTCAAGCAGTTCAGGACTTCATTGCCATCAACAGGTTACCCACACCTGAACCTACAGTCTTTAACGGAGACCCAATTCAGTTTTTGAACTGGAAAGCCTCATTTATGTCACTTATAAATAGAAAGGGCATCTCTGCAGCTGACAAACTTTATTAAAAGGTACGTGAGTGGCTCAGCACATAGATGTCTTGAAGGCACTTTTTATCGAAATGATGAGGAATCCTACAAAGATGCTTGGAACAAGCTTAACCAAAGATACGGGCAGCCCTTTATCATTCAAAGAACATTCCGGGAGAAGCTGTCAAAGTGGCCTAGAATACAGTCGAAAGATGCAGAAGGTCTGAGAGCATTTTCAGACTTCTTAAATGCCTGCCAAAAGAAACAAAGTAATTGTCTTTAAAACTCAAACAGCTTTAAACAATGATAAACAGACAAAAGCAAAGGGACAGTTAAAGTCACCATGCATGTTGTGTCAAGATGACAATCATCCACTTTGCAAGTGCCCACATTTCATGCAAAAGTCTCTGAAAGACAGAAGAGCATATGTCAAAGATAATAAACTCTGTTATGGGTGTATAAGACCAGGTCTCTGCGCCAAAGAATGTCATAGTCGCCACACATGTGACGTATGTAAGTTGCGTCATCGGACATGTCTTCACGATTACAGCTATGATACTAACGGAGATAGGAAACAATCACTGTCCATGGTAAGCAATGCGCATGTACAGGATGGTGAAACTACCAATCCATGTCACTTAACATCACAAGCACAAAACATTCAGTCATGACATCTATGATAGTACCTGTATGGGTGTCATCTGTTAAAAATCCATCCAATGAAAAGCTTGTCTATGCTTTGTTAGACACTCAGAGTGACAGTACTTTTATTGACGAAGAAATAAGTAACATACTTCAAGTAGATACTCACCCAGTAAAACTTAAACTTACCACCATGATAGCAGACAATATGGTCATCAAAAGTAAAAGAGTGTGTAATCTTCGTGTAAGAGGGTACCTCAGTGTATATCAATCTTCCGCCAGTATACACAAAGGAGTGTATTCCTATTAATCATGATCACATACCAACGCAAGAAACGGCAAATAACTGTGCTCACTTAAAGGTAATTACAAACGAAATGCCACCTCTTCTCAGTTGTGAAGTAGGTTTACTGATCGGCTACAACTGCCCTAGAGTGCTAGCTCCCAGGCAAGTCATACTAGGTAAAGAAGATGAACCTTATGTTATTCTGACAGACTTAGGATGGAGTATTGTGGGCTGCTCCACACCAAGCATCAACGTATATCAGCAATGAGTCTTTGTCACAGATTAACCACAAAGGAGATATCAGCTTTGACACCTATGGATGCAATCCGTATACTAGAGTCGGACTTTAAGGACGTCACAGCAAATAACCAGACAATCTCGCAAGATGATATCGTATTCCTAGACAAACTGAAAGGCAGCATAAAGAAAAATGCCGAAGGACATTATAAAATGCCCCTTCCGTTTAAACAACGTCCATACTTACCTGACAACAGAGAACCTGTTAAAGTCAGACTCAATAATTTGCACAAGTTCTGTAAAAATGAAAAATACAAGACAGACTATATTGCTTACATGAAGGACATAATTGAAAGAGGTGATGTAGAAACAGCAAATGAGGCTGAAAACCTAGTAGACAATGCTTCTAGAGGAAAAACAACAAATGAGTTACTCTCATCTAACTGGTTCGCTGGTCCCTCATTCTTGTGGAAAAAGGAAATACCAAACTCAAATGTTATATTGGAACTCCCAGTAGGAGACCCAGAAGTAAGAAAAATTCAGACATTACAAACAAAGACCACAGAAAGTAAACATCTTGTAGACCATTTGTCCAAATTTTCATCTTGGTCTAAGGCTGTCAAGGCCGTCGCACGCCTTCTGAGACGGATTAAGAAAGATAAAACCAATTCACCTGCATCCGTAAGTGAACAAGATGATGCAAAACGTTTGATTTTGAAGGGTGTGCAAAAACAAATATATCAGAAAGAAATAGATGTTCTGAGTCAAGGCAAACAACTTCCACGTCATAATAAACTTCATCACCTGGACTCTTTCTTAGATACAGATGGTATAATCAAGGTGGGAGTGAGATTAAACCACTCGTCGTGCATTCACTCATTCAAGCACCCACTGATTCTTCCTAAAGATCATCATATAACAAGGTTGATAATTGCACACTATCACGAAAGTGTAAAGCATCAAGGAAAAGGTTTCACAATTTCTAAAATCAGATCTAGCGGATATTGGATACCTAGAATAAACAGAGCTGTCACATCTTACATTCGCAACTGTGTAACCTGTAGAAAACATCTGTTGAAGGCCAGAGGATGAGTGATCTCCCCAAAGAAAGTGCGGAGCCTTCTCCACCGTTTCTGTATTGCGGTGTGGATTGCTTTGGTCCTTTCATAACTAAACAAGGAAGGAAACAGCACAAAAAGAGATGGAGACGTGCACAGTATCTTACTGAACTTTTGGAGTAGATGGAAAAAAGAATATCTTCTCAACATCGCTGCTAGGCATGCTCCCAAGAGGACTTTTCAAATTGGCGATGTACTCATGGATGCAGATGATAATTTGCCAAGAAATGAATGGAGACTTGGAAGGATTATAGACACCATAATCAGCCCACATGGACTAGTAAGGACGACCACAATAGCACTTGGTGATAAAACACTAAGCAAGAAAGGAGAACAGATAAACAAGATCTCAGTAGTAGAGAGACCAGCGCAAAAGTTGATCTTATTATTGGAAGCTGAATGATAGAATGTTCAAAAGGACTTCACTATGGTTTATTATAGTTATTAATGTGTTATTAAGTGGAAATTACTCATGTTTGGGAAAACATGTATAATTTGGTGGGAGTGTAACAGACTTAACTGTCATTTATGTTATAATTTGTTATATGCATGTTCTGATAGTTTTTGCAAGTTTTAAATGTGGATAGGGTTTACACTGTCCATGTTGCAGGGGGAAAGTGTTTGGGGTAGGACTGTTACTCAGAAGGAAATGGTCTTGGGGTATGCTGAGTCATACAAGGGAGAAAAACTTAATAGTGTGAGAAAAAATAGATCCCTAGCACTCTAACCCAACACTCGTTTTGCCGTGCTGCACCTCGGCTTCATCAGGGTAGGGAATAACTAAGCGAAAAATCTGGCTTTGGTACCAGGATTTAAGTACGGTAAGAGTGACTCTATTAGTCCCAGGCAAGGGGCTCAGGAGCCGACTGCAGGCGTTGTGACTGCAGGCGTTGAGTTTTGACACGGTATCGTGGCAGCAGTTAAAGTATTAATTCTGACAGGTGACCACATTTTCTAACTGCCATTCAGGGACACTTACTTTGACAAATACATTGCATGAAAGTTATGCTTGGGACTGGCAAAAACGTTTTTGCCGGGGTATTTTTCAGTAAAAAGGTCACACTTCTATAAATGTTAAAAATTTCTATTTTATTGTTTCTCAATGAGCAGGAACTTTAAAAACATGTATAAATTACTAACCACATATAATAAACTTATTATCTACAGCTAGTAATCTACAGCATCAAAACATGAAACGAGTCATAACTGGGTGTGTGTTTCTTGACTATGACCTTGGAAAATCTACAACTATTTGCTAGTACAAGACTCGAGACTTGATGTCATTTTTCAGTCCCCAAAGGCTCATATGTTTTTTTAAAAAAATGTTGCACAGCGTATTTCTAAGAATAGAAAGACTATGATTCAAGATTTCTAAAATTACGTATAATAGGTAAAGAGATACAATCTTGTACAACAGAAGTAACTGTAAGTAAGCACTTGAATTTCACTTTGCATAATTGTATTTAATTGGCAAGCCTGTTAACAGGGCCCCAAAGTTTATGGAGTTACAATACAGAAATTGTGATTTTTGCTTTTAGCATGATTATATTCAAAGCAGTAAACAGTTGTAGTACATAAATGATATAGTGACTGGTTAAAAAGTAAATTATTTAGATATTAAGTTATGCAAGGGAAGATGTAAAAGTACTTTTGTAATAAAAAAAAGTTTTTTGGGGAGGGGGCACATACAGTATCCACCTCAGTTGCCAAATACTCTAAGTACGCCCCGGGTATGTATGGATGTATAAGTGTGTGGTTGCATGCATGTGTACGTGTTAGCATGGATGTATATATGTTGGGGGTAAAGATGGCACAGGCAGGATGCTTGGTTGCAAAGATGGCACCAGCAGGCTGTTTGCAGGTACTGACAGCCTGTTTGTAGGCCAAGATGGCACATTTCTATGTCTGCAATTTAGGGTTTCCATGTATTATTTATTAGGTCTATATCTTCAATGCTTCAATGAGTTTACATGCGATTTTCAATTGATTTATATCTGCAAAGCTGTGTTTGTGTGTTATTCAGTTGCTCTATACCTGTAATGCTATACTTCCATGTGTTAGTTATTTACTAGACATGTGCAAATATGAAAATATTTCGTCGTTGTATGATTGTGATCTGTGTGATAAATTATGAAAAATAAACTCTGCTTAACCTATGTGTATTCAATGCGGCTCCGGTAGGATATCTAACTAGGATACTAGAAAAGGTTGAAAAGATTAAAACGGGATATGTCATGGTGGCAGGTGATTTCAACTGTATATTGGATCATACCTGGGTCAATAAAAAACGCTTAATCGGGCTAGATCCCAAAGAAAGAGATTACACCCATTTATCCAGAGTGCATCATTCTTACTGCAGAATTGATATGGTATGGGGCAATGCGAACATGATACATAAAATCACACAAAGCTAAATAATGTGTGGTCAGACCATAGTATTTGTCACAGAGCTGGATAGTTCCCCCGACTACCTCCACTCACTTGTGCTCCCTTAACCTGGGACAACACACTCTTTCCCCGGTTTCCCAGTCACTAGTCAAGACTCGGTGTAGGGTATAACCAAAACACACACAGGGCTGGATATGGCCAGCAAAACACAAATTAACATAAATCAAGATATTGGGATACAAGCTGCCTCCATAATCTGCCTCCCAGAGACAACAGGGTCAGTAAAGGGATTAACCATACAATGGGGTCCCAACCTCCACTATCTATTCCTGGCCAAAATCAGTTCCAAGGTTTGGCCGGGGTAAATGTCTGTAGTGGTGGAACTGGGGTAGAGAGGGGGACAACATAGTAGTGCACCATTGTGTGTGTGGTGGGTCTGACATTAAACTAAAACAATGGTGGTCGCTCCCTGGTTGCAGATCCTCTCTGTCTGCCAGAGATAATCCCCTCAGCAAGTGATGGGATTGTCACGGAGCTGGCTAGTCCGACCGACTGCCTCCGCTTCCTTGTGCTCCCTTAGCCTGGGACAACACACTTTCCCCGGTTCCCCAGTCACTAGCCGAGACTCAGTGTAGGGTAAAACCAAACGAAGACTGATTTATTTTAGACACACAGAGCTGGATATATCCAGCCAAACACACATTTACATAAAACAAGATATTGGGACACAAACAACCCCCTTAATCTGCCTCCCAGAGACAACAGGGGCAGTAACGGGATTAACAATACAATAGGTGGGGGAGACTGATTTATACAACATTACTAAAACAATGGTGGTCACTCCCTGGTGGCAGATCCTGGCTGTCTGCTGGAGATAATCCCCTCAACCAGTGATGA